>KQ992388.1:121894-136606 GCA_001598015.1 Dorcoceras hygrometricum
TAGAGGCTGACTGAGATGATTGCCAGTTGATACACTGGTCTAGCTATCCGATCCTTGATAGCCATCATGCATTTCATAGCATTGATTATATCATGTTGCATGATTAGCTGCTTTGATAGCTCTTTGTACTGAGGCTTGACCTCGTATTGTTTTCCTGCTTTTGTGTTTTGGGTCTGTGTTGCCCATTTGCAGGATCTTCAGGTAACCAAGCTGGACAGAGTGGAGGTTCAGCTGGTCGATCCCCGTTCCCGTGAGTCCCAGTTATTTTATTATGTATCGAACTCGGGGGATGCCCCGTGTCATATGTATTTTGGGGATCTGTATTTGAATTGATAATTGATGTTACCTGTTTTATATGAGTTTGAGTCAACTCGTATTTTGAGTATCGATATTTTGAATGTATGTTTTGAGTCCAGGCCCAACTAATTGCGAAAAATTTTTAAGCCCTGATTTTATGCTTCCGCTATTATGTGCTTATTTGTGCTATAATCTCTGTTTATTAGCATGGGGCCTGACCTTTTTTGGTATCAGAGCTTAAACTGGGATAAGCTCGATTTCCTTTGATCGCACTAGAGTCCAGGCAGAGAGTTTTGATATTATTTTGATTGACTCTGTGATTTATGTGATCTTTATTCTGTCTATGTGATCTATCTGTTGTGAGATCTTACCTCTAGATTTGTTTAGATGCCGCCGAGAAGAGGAAGTGGTAGGACGACTAGACGTACTGCGGAGGAGTCTAGGGCAGGTAGTGATGATGATGTTCATCAGGTTAACAACGTTACTAGATAGATAGGTGAGATGGAGTTGGTCCTAGCTAGGTTTCAGCGACGACCTCGACTTTCTGCAGCAGAGGTGGTGCGATGGATGAGGCTCTGGGGGAGAGGTACTTCTCGTATCCTTCGTGATAGTGGGGCTGTGATCACCTGGGAGAGCTTCTGTGAGGCGTTCAGACAGGAGTATACCCCGGATTCCTTCTATAACAGCCGGGAGCGGGAGTTTGACAACTTGAAGCAGGGCAGCATGCGAGTGGCTGAGTATGCCCCATAGTTTTCTGCACTTTTGGTTTATGTGCCACATGTTGCCAACCAGGAGAGGACGAAGAGGAACAAGTTTCTGAAAGGATTGAGGCCTGATCTGTACCGGATGGTTTTGTCTGGGTCACCTGTGACCTATATTGATGCAGTGAACCGAGCGGTGGACATTGAGGAGAGTTTGATGGAGGTTGAGGCTCCGATTCAGCCGACTACTGGATGCACTTATCAGCCTCTGCAGGATGCGTCGCAATCTTTCTATTCTCCTCAGGGGTCACAGCAGTAGCAGTCAAATCGCCAAAGGTTTCGACCTCGAGGGAAACAGTTCAAGAATAAGGCGGATTCGAGTTCCTCTAGTTCTGCGAATTCTGGTTCTGGCAGTGGTTCTGGTAGCGGTTCTAGTGGCATGTCTTGTGGACAGTGCGGAGGAAGGCATCCGACTTTGCAGTGTCGTGGAGTTCAGGGGTCTTGCCGTAACTGTGGACAGCCAGGACACTTTGTTAGAGGGTTTCCTCTGTTGAGGGGTCAGTCTTCAGTTCTTTCGCAGCAGGGATCAACTGGTGGTTCTTCTCAGAGACCACAGTTCCTGCCCCTACCCAGCGATCTAGATTTCAACCCCGTGAGCCTTCTAGGTTTGGAGCACCTTCGAGACCGCAGTTTCAGATTCCACAACAGGCTCAGGCGAACGCTTTGACGAGAGAGCAGGCTGAGGAGGCGCCTGGTATGATGATCGCAGGTACATGCTCTATTTTCGATTATCATGTGAGGTTCTATTTGACACTGGTGCATCACACTCTTTTAATTCTGAGTTGTTTGTGTGTGAGTATGGGTTGAGTTCTTCCCCATTGTGTGATGTTGTTTCCGTGTCTACCCCTGCTGGTGTGAATCTGTGGTCCCGTGAAGTGGTGTTGGATTGTGTGCTTCGATTTAATGAGCACGTTTTGGTGTCCAATCTAATTGTTTTGGGAATAAGAGATTTTTATTGCATCTTGGGGATGGATGTGTTGTCTAGCTATAAGGCTAATGTTGACTGTTTTCATGGTGTGGTGAGATTTCGCTCTGACTCGGTGAGAGATGGGAGTTCTACGGTGCTGATTCGCGCTCGAAGATTCCACTGGTGTCCTCCATGGAGATGTTTAGCCTGTTATCGCTGGATAATGCTGGATTCACGATTTACGCGTTGGACGTTTCCCAAGAGCAACGATTGGGGTTGAGCGATATTCCAATCGTACGAGAGTTTCCCGACGTGTTTCCAGATGAGATTCCTGGATTCCCTCCAAGACGTGAGATCGATTTCAGCATGGAGTTGGTGCCCGGTACCGCCCCGATTTCTAGAGCTCCATATCGGTTGGCGCCCGCAGAGTTGAAAGAGCTGAAGGATCTGTTGAGAGATCTCTTTGATAAAGGCTTCATCAGACCGAGTATGTTGCCTTGGGTAGCTCCGATTCTTTTCATGAAGAAGAAGGATGGATCTATGAGGATGTGCGTGGATTTCCGAAAGTTGAATAAAGCGACAGTGAAGAACAAGTATCCTTTGCCGAGGATTGATGACTTGTTCGATCAGTTGCAGGGATCGGTCGTTTACTCGAAGATTGATTTGCGCTCTGGTTTTCACCAATTGCGGATTAGGGACGCTGATGTGGAAAAGACAGCTTTCCGGACTCGTTATGGGCATTATGAGTTTCTGGTCATGCCGTTTGGGTTGACGAATGCCCCAGCTGTTTTCATGGATTTAATTAATCGCGTCTTTAGCAAGTACATCGATCGGTTCGTGATCGTCTTCATAGATGACATCCTAGTGTACTCGAGGAGCATGAGAGAGCATAAGGAGCATCTCAGATTGGTGTTGCAGAGGTTGAGAGACTCGCAATTGTACGCAAGTTCAACAAGTGTGAATTTTGGCTTGATCGGATTATCTTTTTGGGTCATGTGATTTCGGCGCAAGGGATTTCGGTGGATCCGAGTAAGGTCGAAGCAGTTCTTAACTGGGTGAGACCTAGGAACGTTTCAGAAATCCGTAGCTTTTTGGGATTGGCTGGCTATTACAGGCGTTTTATCGAGAAGTTCTCTTCGATACCCAGGTCTCTGGCTCAGTTGACTCAGAAGGATAGGAAGTTCGTTTGGACTGATGAGTACGAGTGTAGTTTTCAGACGTTGAAGGAGAAGTTGACTACTGCTCCTGTTTTGGCTCTACCGTCTGGATCTGGAGGATTTGTTGTGTGCTCCGACGCTTCTCTCAATGGTTTAGGATGTGTTCTGATGCAGAACGGGTACGTGATTGCCTATGCGTCTCGAAAGTTGAAGCCTCACGAGACGAGGTACCCTGTTCATGATTTGGAGTTAGCTGCGATAGTGTTTGCCTTGAAGATTTGGCGAAATTATCTATATGGTGAAGAATTTGTGGTGTACACCGACCACAAGAGCCTGAAATATATCTTCACGCAGTCTGATCTGAATATGAGGCAACGATGATGGATGGAATTGCTCAAGGACTTTAACTGTGAGATCCAGTATCAGCCTGGGCGGATGAACTCAGTAGCAGATGCTTTGAGTAGGAAGACCCAGCCTACGATGCTTTCGTCTTTGAGTGTCTCTAAAGTTTACGAGCAGTTGAGTACTTCTCATTGGCGTTCCAGTCGGGTGATCAGTACTTTATGGTTTCTTCGATTCAAGTAGAACCGCAGATTGTGAGTGACATCAGGGAGGCGCAGAGGACTGATCCTTATGTTCATGAGTTGAAGATTAAAGCCCGAAGTGTCGAGTCTGATGATTTCTCTGTTTCTTCGGATGGATGTCTGAGATTTCAAGGAAGATTGGTGGTTCCGAACTTGATCGATTTGAAAGAGACCATTATGAATGAAGCGCATTGTAGTCCGTACAGTGTGCATCCGGGCGAGAGAAAGATGTACCATGCCTTGAAATCTCACTACTGGTGGGAAGGCATGAAGAGCGACATCTCTGGTTTTGTTGCTAGATGTTTGAATTGCCAGCAGGTCAAGGCTGAGAGAATGAGACATGGTGGATTGCTACAGAGTTTGGAGGTGCCTCAATGGAATTGGGAGCACATCGCCATGGATTTTGTGACTCATCTACCTGGATCAAGTAGGGGATGTGATGCGATTTGGGTGGTGATTGATAGACTTTCGAAGTCAGCCCATTTCATTCCCTATGATGTGAGGTGTTCGATGAAGAAAATGGTGAAACTGTACATCGACCATGCGGTTAGATTGCATGGAGTTCCTGTTTCGATAGTGTCTGACAGAGATCCAAGATTCACTTCTCGTTTTTGGAAGAGTCTGCAAGCAGCGATGGGTTCGAGATTGGCTATGAGTACCGCCTATCACCCACAGACAGATGGTCAGTTTGAGCGGACCATTCAGACTTTAGAGGATATGCTGCATGCAGTCGTGATGGATTTCAGTGGTGGCTAGCAGGATTCTTTGTCCTTGGTTGAGTTTTCGTATAATTACAGCTATCAGGTGACTATCGGGATGGCTCCATTTGAGGCGTTGTATGGTCGAAAATGCAGATCTCCAATTTGTTGGGAAGAAGTTGGTGAGAGACAAATATGCTGCATGCAGTCGTGATGGATTTCAGTGGTGGCTAGCAGGATTCTTTGTCCTTGGTTGAGTTTTTCGTATAATTACAGCTATCAGGTGACTATCGGGATGGCTCCATTTGAGGCGTTGTATGGTCGAAAATGCAGATCTCCAATTTGTTGGGAAGAAGTTGGTGAGAGACAGCTTTCTACCCCTGAGTTTGTGCAGCATATGAAAGATCAGATTGATTTGATTCGGAGTAGAATGAAGGCTGCACAAGATAGATTCACCAGCTATGCTAACCGAAGACGTCGACCGTTAGAGTTTGAGGTTGGCGATCGAGTTTTCTCAAAGTTTCTCCTTTCAAGAGCGTTATGCGCTTCAGATTTAAAGGCAAATTAGCTCCTAGATTCGTTGGTCCCTTTGAGATTATCGAGCGGATTGGACAGTTGGCTTATCGATTGAGACTGCCTGATGAGTTGGAAGCGATGCATGATGTCTTTCATGTGTCAATGTTGAGGAAATATGAGCCAGATCCGTCCCATGTTTTGAGAACCGACGAAGTTGAGCTGGATTCTGCCTTGAGCTATGTTGAATATCCAGTGCAGATTCTAGATAGAAAGGAGAAGCAGCTGAGGAACAAAGTAATTCCGTTGGTGATGGTCCAATGGAGCAAGCATGGCAGAGAAGAAGTGTCAGGCCCCGTGCTAATTACTCAATATAATAGCACAATAAAAACGCATAAACACGGAAGCATAAAAACGGGCTTAAAATTTTTTTTGAAATAGTTTGGGCCTGAACTCAAAACATACATTCAAAATATCAATACTCAAAATATGAGTTAACTCAAACTCATACAATCTAAGTAACCAACAATACTCAAATCAAAGTAGATCCCCAATACATAGAAACACGGGGCATCCCCGGGTTCAATACATAATAAAATACACTGGAACACAAGAAAAAGGGGATCGACCAGCTGAACCTCCACTCTGTCCAGCTGGGTTACCTGAAGATCCTGCAAATGGGTAACACAGACCCAAACAACAAAAGTAGGAAAACAAATACGAGGTCAAGCCTCAGTACGAAGAGCTATCAAAACAGCTAAACATGCAACATGCTATAAATCAATGCTATGAATTCATGAGGGCTATCAAAGGTCGGATAGATAGACCAGTAAGTCAACTGGCAATCAAATCTGTCGAGCCTCCATACCACGCACAGCCAATCAGCCGGTGGAAATCATCGATCCATGATATTCCGGGCCCATCAGCCCATCACAGCTCGGTAGTAGACGCTCGAATTCGGCAGTCACCACTCCGATGATAGCGTTGGACTATTCCGACACGACAACTCAGTCAGCCAGTCGCAACGTGGCTCTCAATCAGGTAACTCAACCAATATGTCAGGCTCAATATGTATGCATGTATGCCAACCGAGAACAAATGCGCAATGCATACAAGTCATTACGTAAAACAGAATGTAATTCACTCAATTCAACAAACTGCTCCACGTAAATTCATATAATCAGGCCAACAGAGTTCATAGCAAGAAATACAGCCATGTTCACACTTCAAGCTATTAAGGTCTGCTCAATTCGTACCTCAATCCTCAAAATTCTACCTCACAGATTCCTCAAATGCACGGCAGGACTTCCTGGAAGCTGGAATATGTTTCAAAGCCTCGAAAATCATCTTAACTCAAGCATAAATCAGAACCTGCACACTCTAATACCTACGGCCAGAACTATACTCAAGTTCTAAACAAATCTACTCAGGTATTAGCTACTAGACAAAGCTCAATTCAACGAGAAATGCTCACCCCGAAGCTTAAACCAGCAGGAGAACACACGGAACAGACTTCTCCAAAAAGCTTCGAACACCAGTAGCTTCATGCTTCCACTCCAACGCTAATTCAGGGTTCCAACTAAGTGGCAATCTAAAGAGCTAAGCAAGGAGAATCAAGCGCCACCAAAAACATCAAAAATAGAGGCTGGAATCGGCAGAAATCTAGGGATGAAATGTTCGGATGAACAGTGTCGGTCGAGGGTTTCAACAGAGAAGAGGATAAGAAATATCGGGTGTAAAATATTCTAAGTGTAACTCAACACTTGTATTTAAATCCTCAATTCAATCTCTATCGAACAAAACAGATTCCTGCGCTACAAACTAGCGCCAAACAGATCTCTCCAAACCAGCGCTCACAACCATGCAAAATCCAGCGCTTATGCTAACTCTCGCGCACAAGTCCAAACGACGGCGTAACGGTGAAATCTGGAACATCTTGACATCAACTTATCAAAACGGCAGCGTTCCAATAAAACAGATCTCAGCACTAACACAACAGATCTCTTCGCTCGCGCAAGTCAACATATGCTAAACGTTGAGGATAAAACGACGACGCAGCAACTTAATAGAACGACGTCGCATCGCTCAACCATACCTCTCCCCAAAGCACAACACTAGCGCTCATCGCTGGTCACGCTACACCAGATCTCTCAATCCAGCGATCACTCGAACCAGATCTCTCCTCGGAACGCATTAAAAATCCAGCAGTCAACACCACAGTTGACCAACGTAACATCTGCTTACGTCACACACTAGCGCTACCAGATCTCTCGCTACTAACAACTGCGTTGACCTGCGTTGACATCTGGAACCACGAAACCAAAGCGCTCAACTCTCGCGCCATTCTCGAATGTCCAGACCTCACCAAATGACAGAGTTTGACTTCTTAACGCTAAGGAATCAGATCTCATTCACAACTTCACCAATCCAACTCCACTTCTCGCTCAGATTTCACCTGATAAAACCCGTGACTTAAAATCTGAAATACTCCAAGAGAGATCTGAATTTCTCAAATCAGATTTCACCAAAAACCCAAAATTCTGGAATTCAAAAATCTTAATTCTCGTGACTAATCTAACCCAAAAATCTGATAAATCACAAATCTTGAAATCTGATTCCTCACATTCTCCCCACCTTAAGAGATTTCGTCCTCGAAATCAAAGGCAATCAAGGGCAGAACAACCAAAACATGCAAACCAGCAAACACAACTATCCAAATTCGAAGCAAAAACCAGAAATTTACCTGGAAAAATTCGCACAATCAGTGCTCAAACAGATGAGGCCAGTCTTGTCTCATCTTCTCTTCAACTTCCCAGGTTGCTTCTTCTCGGCCATGCTTACTCCATTGGACCATCACCAACGGAATTATCTTGTTCCTCAGCTGTTTCTCCTTCCTATACAGGATCTGCACTGGATATTCGACATAGCTTAAGGCGGAATCCAGCTCAACTTCGTCGGTTCTCAAAACATGGGACGGATCCGACTCATATTTTCTCAACATAGACACATGAAAGACATCATGCATCGCTGCTAACTCCTCGGGCAGCCTCAATCTATAAGCCAACTGTCCAATCCGCTCAACAATCTCAAAGGGACCAACGAATCTAGGAGCCAATTTGCCTTTAAATCTGAATCTCATCACACTCTTGAAAGGAGAAATCTTGAGAAACACTCGGTCGCCAACCTCAAACTCCAAAGGTCTGCGTCTTCTGTTAGCATAGCTAGAGAAACGGTCTTGAGCAGCTTTCATTCTACTTCGAATCAAATCAATTTGATCCTTCATGTGCTGCACAAATTCAGGGGTAGAAAGCAGTCTCTCACCAACTTCTTCACAACAGATCGGAGATCTGCACTTACGACCATACAACGCCTCAAACGGAGCCATTCCGATAGTCACCTGGTAGCTGTTGTTATACGAAAACTCAACCAAGGACAAAGAATCCTGCCAGCCACCGCTGAAATCCATCACAATTGCACGCAGCATATCCTTTAAAGTCTGGATGGTCCGCTCAGACTGTCCATCTGTCTGTGGGTGATAGGTTGTACACATAGCCAATCTCGAACCCATCGCTGCCTGCAAAATCTTCCAAAATTGAGAGGTGAACCTCGGATCTCTATCGGACACTATCGAAACCGGAACTCCATGCAATCTAACCACATGGTCGATATACAGTTTCACCATTTTCTTCATCGAGCACCTCACATCATAGAGAATGAAATGGGCTGACTTCGAAAGTCTATCAATCACAACCCAAATCACATCGCATCCCCTACTCGATCGAGGTAAATGAGTCACGAAATCCATGGCGATGTGCTCCCAGTTCCATTGGGGTACCTCCAAACTCTGCAGCAATCCACCAGGTCTCTTCCTCTCAGCCTTGACCTGCTGGAAATTCAGACATCTAGCCACAAAACCAGAGATGTCGCTCTTCATACCTGCCCACCAGTAGTGAGACTTCAAGGCATGATACATCTTTCTTTCGCCCGGATGCACACTGTACCGACTATAATGCGCTTCATTCATGATGGTCTCTTTCAAATCAATCAGGTTCGGAACCACTACTCTCCCTCGAAATCTCAGACATCCATCCGAAGAAACAGAGAAATCATAAGACTGACCATTCTGGGCCTTAATCCTCAACTCATGGATATAGGGATCAGTCCTCTGCGCCTCCCTGATGTCATGCAAAATCTGCGGCTCAACCTGAATCGTAGAAACCATGAAGTACGGATCACTCGGCTGAAATCTCCAACCGGAAGTACTCAACTGCTCATAGACTCTCGAAGCACTCAAAAACGAAAGCATCGCAGGCTGGGTCTTCCTAATCAAAGCATCCACTACTGAGTTCATCCGCCCAGGTTGACACTGAATCTCACAGTTAAAGTCTTTGAGCAATTCCATCCAACGTCATTGCCTCATATTCAGATCAGACTGCATGAAGATATATTTCAGGCTCTTGTGGTCGGTGTACACCACAAATTCTTCACCAATCAGATAATGTCGCCAAATCTTCAAGGCAAACACTATCGTAGCCAACTCCAAATCATGAACAGGGTACCTCGTCTCGTGAGGCTTCAACTATCGAGACGCATAGGCAATCACGTACCCGTTCTGCATCAGAACACATGCTAAACCATTCAGAGAAGCATTGGAGCATACAAAAAAATCTCCGGATCCAGACAGTAGAGCCAAAACAGGATCAGTAGTCAACTTCTCCTTCAACGTCTGAAAACTGTACTCGCACTCATCGGTCCACACAAATCTCTTATCCTTCTGAGTCAACTGAGTCAGAGGCCTGGCTATTGAAGAGAACTTCTCGATAAAACGCCTGTAATAGCCAGCCAATCCCAAAAAGCTACGGATCTCGGAAACATTCATAGGTCTCTCCCAGTTAAGAACTGCTTCGACCTTACTCGGATCAACCGAAATCCCTTGTGCCAAGCCAAAATTCAAACTTGCTGAATTTGGCATAAAGCTGCGAGTCTCTCAATCTCTGCAACACCAGCCTCAGATGTTCCTTATGCTCTCTCATACTCCTCGAATACACCAGGATGTCTTCTATGAAGATGATCACGAACCGATCAATATACTCGCTGAAGACACGATTCATCAAGTCCATAAAGACAGTTGGGGCATTCATCAACCCAAACAGCATGACCAGAAACTCATAATGCCCATATCGAGTCCAAAATGCTGTCTTCGCCATGTCAGCGTCTCTAATCCGCAACAGGTGATAACCAGAGCTCAAATCAATCTTCGAGTACACGACAGATCCCTGCAACTGATCGAACAAGTCATCAATCCTCGGCAAAGGATACTTTTTCTTCACCATCGCTTTATTTAACTGTCGGAAGTCTACACACATCCTCATAGTCCCATCTTTCTTCTTCACGAAAAGAATCGGAGCTCCCCAAGGAGACATACTCGGTCTAATGAAGCCTTTCTCCAAGAGATCTCTCAACTGATCCTTCAGCTCTTTCAACTCTGTGGGCGCCAACCGATACGGAGCTCTAGAAATCGGGGCGGTACCGGGCACCAACTCGATACTGAAGTCGATCTCGCGTCTCGGAAGGAATCCAGGAATCTCATCTGGAAACACATCGGGAAACTCTCGGACGATCGGGATATCACTCAACTCCAATCGCAGCTCTTGGGAACTGTCAAGCGCGTAGATCATAAATCCAGCATTTCCTAGCGATAGCAGGCTAAACATCTCCATGGCGGAAACCAGCGGAATCTTCGAGCACGAATCAGCACCGTAGAAATCCCACTTCTCACCCGAGTCAGGGCGAAATCTCACCACACCATGGAAGCAATCAACCGTAGCCTTATAGCTAGACAATACATCCATTCCCAAGATAAAATCAAAATCTCTAATTCCCAAAAAAATAAAATTGGTCACTAAGACATGCTCATCAAACCTGATCAGGCAATCAATCACTATCTCTCGGGACCACAGACTCACACCAGCAGGGGTAGACACGGAGACAACATCACACAATGGGGATGAACTCAACCCATGCTCAAATACAAACAACTCAGATATGAAAGAATGTGATGCTCCAGTGTCAAATAAAACTCTCGCAGGATAAAAAAAAAACTAGAGCATGTACCTGTGATCACTATGGCAGGTGTCTCCTCAGCCTGCTCTCTCGTCAAAGCGTTCGCCTGGCCTGCTGCGGAATCTGAACTGAGGGTCTCGAAGCTGCTCCAAACCTATAAGGCTCACGGGGTTGGAATCCAGATCGCTGAGTAGGGGCAGGAAACTGCGGTCTCTGAGAAGAACCACCAGCTGATCCCTGCTGTGAAGGAACTGAAGACTGACCCCTCAACAAAGGACATACTCTCTGAAAATTTCCGTGTTGTCCACAGTTATGACAAAACCCCTGAACTCCACGACACTGCGAAGTCGGATGCCTTCCCGGAGCATCAGGCTCCATCAAACTCTCCTCAATATCAACCGCATTGTTCACAGCTTCAATATAGGTCGCTGGAGATCCAGACAACACCATCCGGTAAAGATCAGGTCTCAAAACCTTCAAGAACTTGTTCCTATTCGTCCGCTCTTGGTTCGCTGCATGAGGCATATACATCAAAAGCGCAGAAAACTGCCTCGCATACTCCGCCACTCTCATCGTTCCTTGCTTCAGATTGTCAAACTCACGCTCTCGGCTGCTGTAGTAGGACTCCGGGGTATACTCCTATCGAAACGCGGCACAGAAGCTCTCCCAGGTGATCACTGCCCCACTATCACGAAGAATCCGAGAAGTACCTCTCCACCAGCACTGCGCGTTATCCCTCAACTGCAGCACTGCCAACTTCAATCTCTTTTCAAGAGCGTACTCCAAAGTATCGAACAATTCTTCCATCTGAACCAGCCAAGCCTCCGCCGAAGCACCTCCCTCAGTAGCAGCAAAGTTCGGAGGGTTTGTACGCTGAAATTGAGCTAATACTAGTTCCATCTCACCTATCCGTCGAGTGACATCATCTACCTGATGAACATCGTCATCACTATCTGGAGCCCTAGACTCCTCAGCGGAACGTCTAGTCGTCCTACCTCTACCTCTCCTCGGCGGCATGTACACAAATCTCAAGGTAAGACTAACAGGAGATATCATCAAAGCAGATAATAATCACATAAGTCACCGAGTTAATCAACAATCAAATCAAAACTCTGTGCCTAGACTCGAGTGTGATCAAGATAAATCGAGCTTATCCCAGTTTAAGCTCTGATACCAAAAATGTCAGGCCCCGTGCTAATTACTCAATATAATAGCACAATTAAAACGCATAAACACGGAAGCATAAAAATGGGCTTAAAATATTTTTTGAAATAGTTTGGGCCTGAACTCAAAACATACATTCAAAATATCAATACTCAAAATATGAGTTAACTCAAACTCATACAATCTAAGTAACCAACAATACTCAAATCAAAGTAGATCCCCAATACATAGAAACACGGGGCATCCTCCGGTTCAATACATAATAAAATACACTGGGACACAAGCAAAGTAGATCCCCAATACATAGAAACACGGGGCATCCTCCGGTTCAATACATAATAAAATACACTGGGACACAAGAAAAAGGGGATCGACCAGCTGAACCTCCACTCTGTCCAGCTTGGTTACCTGAAGATCCTGCAAATGGGTAACACAGACCCAAACAACACAAAAGTAGGAAAACAAATACGAGGTCAAGCCTCAGTACGAAGAGCTATCAAAAGAGCTAAACATGCAACATGCTATAAATCAATGCTATGAATTCATGAGGGCTATCAAAGGTCGGATAGCTAGACCAGTAAGTCAACTGGCAATCAAATCTGTCGAGCCTCCATACCACGCACAGCCAATCAGCCGGTGGAAATCATCGGTCCGTGATATTCCGGGCCCGTCAGCCCATCACAGCTCGGTAGTAGACGCTCGAATCCGACAGTCACCACTCCGATGATAGCGTTGGACTATTCCGACACGACAACGCAGTCGGCCAGACGCAACGTTGCTCTCAATCAGGTAAATCAACCAATATGTCAGGCTCAATATGTATGCATGTATGCCAACCGAGAACAAATGTGCAATGCATACAATTCATTACGTAAAACAGAATGTAATTCACTCAATTCAACAAACTGCTCCACGTAAATTCATATAATCAGGCCAACAGATTTCATAGCAAGAAATACAGCCATGTTCACGCTTCAAGCTATTAAGGTCTGCTCAATTCGTACCTCAATCCTCAAAATTATACCTCACAGATTCCTCAAATGCACGGCAGGACTTCCTGGAAGCTGGAATCTGTTTCAAAGCCTCGAAAATCAGCTTAACTCAAGCATAAATCAGAACCTTCACACTCTAATACCTACATCCAGAACTATACTCAAGTTCTAAACAAATCTACGCAGGCATTAGCTACTAGACAAAGCTCAATTCAACGAGAAATGCTCACCCCGAAGCTTAAACCAGCAGGAGAACACACGGAACAGACTTCTCCAAAAATCTTCGAACACCAGTAGCTTCACGCTTCCACTCCAACGCTAATCCAGGGTTCCAATTGGGTGGCAATCGAAAGAGCTAAGCAAGGGGAATCCATCGCCACCAAAATCATCAAAAACAGAGGCTGGAATCGGCAGAAATCTAGGGATGAAATGTTCGGATGAACAGTGTCGGTCGAGGGTTTCAACAGAGAAGAGGATAAGAAATATCGGGTGTAAAATATTCTAAGTGTAACTCAACACTTGTATTTAAATCCTCAATTCAATCTCTATCGAACAAAACAGATCCCGACTAAAACAGATTCCTGCACTACAAACTAGCGCCAAACAGATCTCTCCAAACCAGCGCTCACAACCATGCAAAATCCAGCGCTTATGCTAACTCTCGCGCACAAGTCCAAACGACGGCGTAACGGTGAAATCTGGAACATCTTGACATCAACTAATAAAAACGGCAGCGTTCCAATAAAACAGATCTCAGCGCTAACACAACAGATCTCTTCGCTCGCGCAAGTCAACATATGCTAAACGCTGAGGATCAAAACGACGACGCAGCAACTTAATAGAACGACGTCGCATCGCTCAACCAGACCTCTCCCCAAAGCACAATACTAGCGCTCATCTCTAGTCACGCTACACCAGATATCTCAATACAGCGATCACTCGAACCAGATCTCTCCTCGGAACGCATTAACAATCCAGCAGTCAACACCACAGTTGACCAACGTAACATCTGCTTATGTCACACACTAGCGCTACCAGATCTCTCGCTACTAACAATTGCGTTGACCTGCGTTGACATCTGGAACCACGAAACCAAAGCGCTCAACTCTCGCGCCATTCTCGAATGTCCAGACCTCACCAAAACGACAGCGTTTCACTTCTTAACGCTAAGGAATCAGATCTCATTCACAACTTCACCAATCAAACTCCATTTCTCACGCAGATTTCACCCGATAAAACCCGCGACTTAAAATCTGAAATACTCCAAGAGAGATCTGAATTTCTCAAATCAGATTTCACCAAAAACCCGAATATCTGGAATTCAAAAATCTTAATTCTCGTGACTAATCTAACCCAAAAATCTGATAAATCACAACTCTTGAAATCTGATTCCTCACAATAAGCAACTTGGGAACCGGAAGAGAAGATGCAGCGTGAGTGGCCGCATCTGTTTGAGTAGATTGTTGTTTTAGATTTCGGTTTCTGGTTGTGTTTTCCCTAGTTGATATTTGTTGATTACCCAGTTATCTTGAACTCTTGGGTTTGTATCAGATGAATTGCTGTTTTGTATCCTGTT
>KQ992388.1:137807-166811 GCA_001598015.1 Dorcoceras hygrometricum
TTGTAGCGTAGCGCTTTGATCAGATTTGCTGACGTGTCTGGAGCGATGTCGTTTGTTTAGCACTCGTTGTGTTGTGTTGCGATTGCTGCCGTGAGCTTCGCATTGTTGAATAATCTGTTATCAGTAATTGTACTGTTTGGCCGGTGGACATTTCTTCATCAGCTACGTACTGTTCCCGTTGTTGTCGGCAGCTGCGGGTTATTTTAGGGGATTGGTCATTGTTTAGTGCTTGCGTTCAGAAGTTGTGGGATCTGTTTCTATCGGTGGTCATTTTAACAGATTTCTCGCGTGTATATTAGAAGCTTTGGCCTTCGATCATTTTATCAGATTCCATACTTAGATAAATTTCTCCCGATTGTCGACCTTAGTCTTTAACCCTAGGACACTGTTCACCCGAACATTTCTTCCCTAGATTTCTGTCCATTCTAGCCTTTGTTTTTGACGGTTTGGGTGGTGCTGAACTCCCTGAGGCCTGCTTTTCCGATTGTTACCCATTAGATACTGTATAACGACTTGTGGAATAGAGCGTGAAGCTGCTGGTGTGCGAAGATTTCTGGAGAAATCTGGCAGAGCGTTCTTTGGGTGTTGTGCGCTTTTGGATAAGTGATTCCTTGCCAAGTTTAAGCCTCGTTTAAGAGTTGAGAAGTACTCTGTAGGATTCGGTAGTTGAATTATGCTACCGGACCTTAGAACCTTAGATGTTGAGTTCGAATTTAACTGATTGTTAGATACCTGGTACAGATTCGAATTCCAGGGAGTCTCTACCGTGATTGTCGTAGCAGGAGAAGGCTGACTTGCTTCAATTGGTTGTGTCGTGCCTTGTGAATCTGTTGAGGTAGAAATCAGTTGTTGAAGGTACGAATTGGAGCAACTCTGGACAGCTTTGATGCTTGAGCATGCGTATATTTCAGGCTATGAAATCTAGTTGATTTTGATGATTGTAATTGCGTGAGCAGAATGTGTTTTGTTGATTGATTTATGTTCTGTTTCGCGTACTGTGATTTGTATGCATCTAGGATTGAATTATGAATGGCATCCATGCATACATCTTGAGCCTGTTGACAGATTGATTGATGACCTGATTGAAAGCCACGTTGTGACTGGCCGACTGATGAGTTGTGCCTGAAAAGTCCAACGCTATCATCGGAGTGGTGACTACCGGATATGAGTGTCTACCACCGAGCTGTGATGGGCTGACGGGATCCGAAGATCACGGACCGATGATTTCCCCGGTTGATACACCGTGCGGGTATAGAGGCTGACTGAAATGATTGCTAGTTGATACACTGGTCTAGCTATCTGATCCTTGATAGCCCTCATGCATTTCATAACATTGATTATAGCATGTTGCATGATTAGCTGCTTTGATAGCTCTTCGTACTGAGGCTTGACCTCGTATTTGTTTTCCTGCTTTTGTGTTTTGGGTCTGTGTTGCCCATTTGCAGGATCTTCATGTAACCAAGCTGGACAGAGTGGAGGTTCAGCTGGTCGATCCCCGTTCCCATGAGTTCCAGTTATTTTATTATGTATCGAACTCGGGGGATGCCCCGTGTCATATGTATTTTGGGGATCTGTATTTGAATTGATAATTGATGTTACCTGTTTTATATGAGTTTGAGTCAACTCGTATTTTGAGTATCGATATTTTGAATGTATGTTTTGAGTCCAGGCCCAACTTATTTCGAAAAATTTTTAAGCCCTGATTTTATGCTTCCGCTATTATGTGCTTATTTGTGCTATAATCTCTGTTTATTAGCACGGGGCCTGACATCAGTGGTGATTTAAGAACCAGATTTCAGACTTAACCATACGAATAAACATAAACGATGATGGTTTCCTTTGTCTGAAGAACTCAAAATATCTCAAGAAATTTCTGGAAATGATCGAATAAGCTACTTGTAAGCTACTTCGAATAAAAATCTAAAGAATACTCAAGAAACTACTGGACGAACATCATCAAACCTTTCCTAAAACATTTCTGGATCAAAATAGAGTAAATACGTACCTTTGTAAAAACAGAGCATGAACATGTCTTTTATTTGAAGAATAACCGTAGTATAACTTCAAATCGTTAAAACTCAACATACATGCAAATAGAAATTGAATATATGCTTTCACTGAGTGAGCAAGAAACAGAGTTTACTTGCCTGAATTCTTTAACACAATCACAGCAGAAGTTCAACAAATCACTAACACGCTGATCGTCTTCTTTGAAAAACCTTAAAAGACTTTTGCTCGGTTTTGCTGAGTGAGCGCCGCTTAAAATAATTTGTTTGGTAACGAATGATGCATGTAGCAGCTAACATCCTATATATATATATGATTTAAAATGCCTAAAGAGGAAAACACGATTAATCAATATGAGGAAAATCTTTTAAAAGCGCTACTCTTTTTTAAAAAAAAAAAATCTGATGCAAAGTATAACCGAACCATTTTAGTTAAAACAGAAGGATTCGATTGGCTTATGCAATAATTGGCTAAACAGCTGCTGAAATTGCATTCTAACATCTGAAAGTCATTATAACTGGAGCCTGGCTAAAATATAAAGTTAACAGCTGATCAACTAATGCAAAGGCGATAGCTGGTATCACGTATATTAAAAAAATCTGGAATTCACACACTGATGAATAAAATAGCATTTCAATGTAATCCCTCAAATATTATAACTTTTTAATTGTGGCTCATAAAAGGTCCGGGCGTTACAGGAACAAAATAGACTCACAAAAAACTCACAACGTGACTAAACCGATGACAACAAGTCACTATACTTATGCAGAAGTGAATCTGGGATAGGCTGAGATTCTACCTCAAAACCTCTCAATCATCTCGACTTAAGTACATGATCAGACCCTAGTAAAACACAGGGACGACCCCTAGACTTCATCCCAACCTTTCTGGACCACAACCTAAGCCATTCTAGGCTTTCTCTCCTTAAACTCATTGTTAACCAACTCACCCAAAAACCTTTCAACCTGGACTCTCTCCACCTCTCAGACTCCAAAGATCTTCATTCTATGACCCTAGGTTTTGAGCAGACATGAAAGGACTGAGCACTTCAAACTTGAAGATCAAAGAAATCTAGAAGAGCCAAAACACCCTTCTACAACACAAAACTCTTCTCTTTTAGGCCTAAGACGTACAACTCATGACCAGTTCAACATAGGCTGCAAAGTTCATGAATAAATGTCTTAAAAAGTAGGATAGGCATCAAAAATAGATTCAACAAGTCACCACCATAAATCAACACAATTGTACATAAACTTGAAATATACATCAAGGAAAGCCTTGTACTTGACTTTCTTGTTAAAACATACAACCAAGATGCTGATGCAGGCTGTGAGGAAGACAAGGAACACCACACCAAGCTAAGGAAGGAGAATTGAGTTTTAAAAGAGAGGGTAAAGAAGAGAGAAGAAGTATACAAATAAAATTGGGGGGAGGGACGTGCATATGGGGTTGTAAATGGCTAGGCTTGCCCCTTTATTTATTGTATATGTTTGTTGAATAATAGTGTGTATATGTTTGTTCAATAATTGTGTATAATAGGTCAATAATGATGTGTATAGTTGGACTAAATAATTGTGTATAATAGGCCAATAATGGTGTGTATAATTGGACATGTGTTGGTGTGTATAAAATATTCTCAAAGTTGTGTGTGTATAGGATGCTCAAAGTTTCTACTCCAAATATTAAAAGTGCTACAAAAATTGGAAGAAACATGACTTGTTTTAAATGGTAAAAACATAGATATTTAAAAGTTGTTATTTTACTAATAAAGTAGCTAAACACCAAAAAAAATTAAATGAACTATATAAAATGCTTAAAAACGAACTCGAAATAAATTTCCATAGAAATCTTCTATTCTTCGATGTCCCCGTCGTCTCCTTTTCGGCCTCACATCATCTAAATACAAATTCTTAAAAAGAAACTCGTGAATAAATAATGAAATAAGCTCATAGCTTAAAACATGGAAATAAATAAAATAACAAAGCATGCGAGTTATATAGAAAAATTCCTAGGCGTTACAGCATCACACGGTGGGGTAGAATCAACCCACACTCATGCACAATCAGCTCAATAAAAGAATCTAGTGTGAAGCTTCTGTGCCAACAAAATTTATTTAGGACAATTAAATGTAAGTACCTGCAACATCTCCTCCGAGCATGTCATCATGTTGCTCCATTCACAAGGCATTCACCTGAGCCCGTTGATGTCTCGAGTTCTGAAATTGTGGAGGTCCTCTGAATCTGGACACCTCCGGCTACTGAAATCCTAATCTCTGGGGTTGAGCAGGATGATACGAACTCGGAAAAGAACCTCCAGCCTATCCCTGCTGCTGTGAAAAATTAGGACGCTGTCAATGAACAGGACACATTCTCGCATAATGTCCAACCTGCCCACAAATACGGCAAGCGCCCTGAATTCCAAAACACTGCGAATTCAAATGCCTACCTCCGCATTGACTACAAAACTCTGCTCTAGAGCTACCTCCTCCAGAGCTATCAGAATCAGAAGGACCAGAACTCGATCTCTTCGTGAACTGATTTCCTTGAGGCTTAAATCTCTGTTGGCTCGGTGATTGTGGCATCTGAGGAGGCTGAAACGAATACATCCCTTCAGGTACAGGATGAAAGTCTCGTCCAGCTGTCGGCTGAACCTGAGTCTGTGCATCCAATAGACTCTCCTCTATGTCTACCGCTCTATCCACCGCCTCGACATAAGACGAAGGAGAACCAACTAGCACCAACTGAAATAAATTTGGTCTCAAGCCTCTCAAAAATTTGTTCCGCTTCGTCCCCTCCTATTTAGGAACATACGAAAGAAGATAGGAAAACTGTCTAGCATACTCCGCTACCTTCAGATTTCCTTGCACCAAGTTTTCAAATTCCCTCTCCTTGGTGTTGAAGTACGATTCTGAAGTATACTCCTAATGAAAGCAGTACGGAAAATCTCCCAAGAGATCACTACGCCCATCTCTCGCATAGTTCGGGAAGCACCCAACGCTGTGCATGTTCTCTCAACTGAAAGACGGACAACTTCAGTCTCTTCTCATCATAATAGTCCACTGTATCAAACAGTTCTTCCATATTCTCTAACCAACCCTCGGCCATCATACCACTCTTGGTTCCATCAAACGTAGGAGGACTCATCCGCTGAAATCTAGATAGAAGCAACTCCATCTCGTTCGCCTGTCGAGTCACAGTATCCACCTCAACCTCTGTGTGACGCCCAGAAATCCTGATACGTGAGAATGAGTGCATGACTAGGAGGAAAAGTTTTTTTAGAAAATTATGTGTCATTTTATGTGATTAGGTGGTAATTTTATGTTTTAAGATGTTCATGTCATTTTATGTGTAGAGTTCCGGACGTGTGGACGAGACGGTGGACGATCGAGGTGAAAGTTTATTTGAAATTTTTAAGCCCTCAGATTTTAAAAGCCACAAATTTATTATTTTAAGCAGTATTTATAAAAATATGATTTTTATATATATTTGCCAAGGGGAACCCCTTTTTCGCCTATACGGGCTATTTTAATGAGCTTTGCTACCATTTTAAAATTGTGGAATTTTATATTACAAAAATTTAAGAGTTCAAAGTTTAAATTGGAGTTTTAATTAGCATTTTTAATTAGTGAGGGTTAAGGAGGGGAAAAATCTTTTATTTCCCAATTAAATCTTTGGAGGCGTCTTTTGGGACACTAATCATTTTTTTCAACCCTAAACTTTCAAAAAACCCTAGCCACTCTCCTCCCTCACCTTCAAGCCTCCCCCTCTCCCCCTTGGCTGATATCCATCGAGTTTCTTGGTGAATTTGAAGGTTTGATCATCCCATCTCGAGTCCTCCGTCACGGTATCACGTATTACTCGTAGCTCTTCAATCAAGGCATGTTCTGTTCTTCCTTTTCGCATCATTTAAATCATAATATATTGTTTTTAAAATATATTTCATGATATGTATGTGAATTTATTAGATCTACGTTTGGTATTTGAGATTCATGCATGTATCACGGTTTCTAACTCATATTTGATTATTTCTTGTGAAGCTTCGGTCATGGGCGGTTCATGGGACTAGGGTTTGGTCCAAGGGTGTCTGGTAGTTATTCCATCGAGTTAGGAGCATGTGAGTCCAAACAGGGAGTGATTTGGTCAAGGAATGAATTAGTTACGAATTTTATGATCAGCACGTGTCCTGGCTTGTCATCTGTGCACGACAGTAGAGTATGGGGTCAGGTAAGTAGCACATTGAGTTACAGGTCCAAACGGGGAGCGATTTGGTCGAGGAATGAATTAGTTATGAGTTTTACGGCTAGCACGTGTCCTGGTTGCAGTCAGCACGGGGGAAGTGGGTTTGCAGATGTTGGTTTGATCATGTCGGGCATCCTGGTAGGTTATGGTTGGTTCCAGGAGCTAGCCCATCGAGGTAGGGTTACTTGGGTTTAGACGGGGAGCGATTTGGTGGAAATAAATTTTTAATGAATTTTACGATTTAGCCTCTCAAACACGTCGGGGCAGAAAATGTAAAGTCCGATTTTAAGCGTAAAGGGTTGCAAATCATTTTAAGTCAAACTTTTAAAGTCAAAAATTTCTTTTATTTTATTGGCCTAACGTTTGTTTCAAATTTTAAAGTTTGATTTTTAGTTTATGGGCCTGATACTTTGTCAAATTTAATGCCTGATTTTAAATTGAGGGCCCGAGTATTTTATCAGTTTTTGAAGTTTAATTATTTTTTTTATGGGTCAAGTTGAGTTTTGGGTTAAGTTACATTTTAAGATTAAATCTAGGCTTTTGGGAATTGAGTTAGTGGGCCAGTCCCTTGAACCAGTCCTTAACCGGAGGAAAAAATGTAGAAGCCCATAAATGTCAGGCCTCGTGCTCTAATCAGAGTTAAACCACGCAAAACAATAGCGGAAGCATACAAAAAGTGGCTTAAAATATTCGATTTAGGCCTGACGGCTTAAAACATATAATTTAAAATACACAATACTCAAAGTAATCCCAGTATTTTACAAACACTCAGTACAATAGTACAACATTTAAACAAATACAACTACCAGTACTACAACGTATAACACAACCCCACAAGCACAGGGCATTCCCCGGCTAACAGTACTAGTACATATACGCTATACGCTAACTGGGACACTCTATCCACCTCCTGGGGCACCTCCAGCTGGGTCAAAGCCACGACCAGCAGAGAAACCTGGGAAATCTGAAAACACAGACAGGCAACAATAGACAAGCCCCAGAGGGACATCGGGGTCAAACCTCAGTACGGAGAGCAATACAAACATCATAAGGAAAGCAACAGATAAATATGCAAATGCTATGCAAGGGATCAAGGCTACAATCGAAAGCAGAGAGCCAAAGGATCGCAACAACAGCTCAACAACAATTTCTGATCAAAGGAAAGACAATCAGTGGCCACAGGTATACTGAGCACATGGGAGCTACCCACTCATCTCCAGTACACCATACCAGATGCTAAACACACAGCTCCACCTGCTGTTGCCCATCATGAGATGTGGGAGCTACCCGACTCCGCTCATAGCGGCTAACAAACCCGAGCAGAGACGATGAAGTGCGGTATTGCCGCTCGCCCTCAAGCACTGAGGCATACGGGAGTTACCCCACATCTGTACCTCAATTCTCTGTGCAACAATTACTACAAGCAGATTGCCACAATGACATCCCGAGCACACAGATCTACCACCTGCTCAATGGTAACACACAATTCCTCAGAGACAGATGCACAGAAAACAGCAGCTGGGAGTGACGAACTACACCAGCGCTAATCCTACCTCTCCAACTCAACAGAAAGACTCTAAACAAAGCTCAAAGGCAGGAACTTTATTACCCCAAAAAGCTAGGAGCGAAATCTGATGCTTATGCTAACAGACTACACAAGGGAGAAGTCTTCGCACGCCTCACCAGGTTCAATCAAACGTCCGAAAGCAATATAAAAACGAAGCGTCTCAGCAAGAGGAGTCCAACGCTACCACTCTTACTCTCGTCGGAGCTATCTACCGTCGGAAATCGAAGAAGATAAGGTTCGGTGAACAATAGCTAGGGTATCGCGACAGAAATTGGCAATCGGGAAATATTCTAAGTATGGAAACTGGATACTCAAATCGAAGACCAAGTCCTATAATATAAGTCAAAGCTGATCACAGCTGAAGGAACAGTATCCACAAACACTTAAACTATCACAACTAATGTTCCCGCTCGCAAACAGATCTTGCAACAGATCTCTCTCTAAGCCAGAACAGGTCTCTACTAACTCAAACGACGTCGCATAGAACTACTGTCGCAACTGGACACGTCACCCGCTACTCACTGCTGAACAACTAACCAACATCTGTTAGCAACGCTACAACAGATCTCTCACACAGCTGACGCTAACGCAACTCACAGCTGAGTCTTCTTCGCTAATCCAAAACGCTGTCGTTCCAACTAATCCAAACGACGACGTATAGCTACTCACTGCTGAAACACGCTAGCTCACCACTGAGCACTAATGACAACAGATCTCGCTACAACTGCTGAACACAACCACTCAGCGACAACTGCTGACGTCACCACTAGTGAACGCCAACATTCAGCGATGACCCGCGCTAACTACTGAACAGATTCCGCGCCAAACTCAAACTCTCCATAACTGTTCTAAGGGCTAAAACAAAACCCAATAGCTTCTCCAAGCATAAAAACTCAAAGCTGATCTCAATAAAACCCGATTAATTAACTCAATTAATCTTATCAGCTTTCGGGTCTCACAATAAATATATATTTAATTACATATGTAATATTTTAAGTATATGACTATGCATTTGTTTAATTAAAGAAATTAAATATATATTGATGGGTTAAGGCTTTTAAATTGCATGTTTTATGAAGTACAAGCATCATGAAATCTTTGTGAAATGTTAAGGCATGAAAGAAAAGAAAATATTTTGAGGGATTGAAATTGTTTGTGGCAAAGTAATTATGAGCGGAATCGGGATACCGAGCCCGATGAACCTCTATTAATGTTATAATGAGTTTATGGATCCATGTGTTCACGACATGGTGAAGTGGCAGCATAGAGGTGTGTGGGATCCCAAGGTAAGATCGGGTGAACCGCATCGCCACGTACGTTGGTTTCTTATGATTGATCAATCGTTAATGTAATGGCTCACACTTCATGGATACGACTCATACGCCATTTTATGTTACGTTATGTTATGTTCATGCCTCATTATGTTATGATATATGATCATGAACTATTACGAACAGTTTCAATGCCATGTTTTGCGATCATTCACACATATATCATTTTAAGCTTCTCACAATATGTATGTGCTTGCATGTGGTTTTATTATATGTACTTTGTTAGTATCAGATAAAGCATGATGGGTCATTAGACTCACTAGGTTTAAATGGCGCAGGTGATACTGCAATTGATTTCTTCCTACTGGCGGTGAGGACCTCTGAGCGCCCGCTGCAGTTGCTACCCCGTGACCACTCAGACGTCTTCATTTTATGTTACATTTTCAGATATTTTATCAGACATGTTCAGTTTCCGCAACTTTTACTTACTCTGATTTTAAGCCGTATGGATGATTTAATGTTTTGAGATATTTATTTATTTATGTTTTAAAGTGACGTTGAGAAAGATTTTAATGGGTAATTTATATTTTAAAGAGTTTATTCCGTATTTTATTTCAAAAAAACATTATTTTTTTTCTAGAGTACGGTTCGTCTCACTCTGCTTGTCCAGCTTGATGACGCAAAGGTATATTCTGCTGAGCAACATCCTCGTCGCTCTTCGGTGCTATAGACTCCCCAACTACCCGCCTAGCAGCTCTATCTCTCCTCGGAGGCATCTAAGAAGCACTCAAGGGTAAGCACAAAAGTAGGTAAATCACACAATCAAGCACAAACAACAAATCAATCAATTCATAAAATCTCAATCATCACATCAATATACATATATTCAATCCACAGTTAAAAATAATCAATACAGATACACAGGGCCTCCCTTGGTGAGGACTGAATATAAATATATATATAACTGGGAAAATTAATCTCGCCTAAGGGGCTTCACCAGTCGAAGCATCTATCAGTCCAGCTGATCTACCTAAAACTCCTGCAATGGTCAAACATCCGACCAACACATCCCCAAAGGAAAACAAATGAGGTCAAACCTCAGTACGAAGAGAAAAATAAAAAATCAATCAGATACACATGCAACATATAATTTCATGTAATGCATGAGGGCTGTCAAGAAAATCGGGAATCAAGGCACAATGACCTCCGACGGCAATCAAATCTCAAGCCCAGAGACCTCCACCGGCTAATCAAATCTCGGTGAATCATCGGAACCCAAACTTAGTAGACTCCGCTGGCTATAACAAGTCCGTGAAAGTGTTGGATATCAGAGGCACGAAAGACTCCGTCGTCCAATCAATCTCAAGCCCAGCGACCTCCACCGGCTAATCAAGTCTCAAGCACAGCGACCTCCATCGGCTAATCCCAGACTCTGGGATGCATTCAGCCTCAAGGAATTCAGGATCAATATGAATGCATCTATGTAATGCCAATAAAATATGAACAATATGCAATATATCACAAATCAGTATAATAAATCAGCTGTATATAATCACACACAGGTAAAAACAGCACAACTCGGCTATACCATGCGATACAAGGCTTGGCGACTCTGCTCACAACCACAAATACAGCGGCATACTACTCATCACATGAAATCAATCATGGCATCTCGTGAAATCAGTCATGGCAACATAGCATGTAAACAACTCAAACACAATATGTTCTCATGCTCATCTCAAGGCTGCAAAGACATGCTCAAATTCGTACCTTCACCCAAATCTTACCACAGAGCCTCAATCCAAGCTCATAGCTGCAACAGCAAACTCGCTGCCCAAACCCTAGCTCTCGGCCAACAGCTCAGGACCACCAACACAGGTCAAAAACTCGAGAGAGCTACGAATCTACAAAACATCTACGTGAATCAACATAGAGTCATGCTCAAACAGCTCACGGCCTATCTATGGGCCGAAATGAACACTAAAACTTCAATTACCTCAAACGAAGCTCAACTCAGCTGGAACGTTCTAAAATTTGAAAACTCCAGATTATCATCTCTAACGTTCGGAAATCCTAATTAAGTGGAAATGAGTGCATGACTAGGGGAAATTATTTTAGAAATTATATGCTATTTTATCTGATTTATTTATAGTTTTATTGCTTCTTGATATGCATGTTATGTTTTAGTTCAGATTTTAAAAGTAAATTTATAATTTTTTAGCAGCAATTTCTGAAAAATGGGGGTTTAAAGGGAACCCGTTTTTCACCTATACGGGCTGCTTTAAAGGACTTTCCTATATTTTAAAATTTAGGAGGCCATATATTACAAAAATTTGGAGTTTTAAAGTTTAATTTTTTAGTTTAATTAACATTTAAATGAGTGGAGGGTTAGGATAGGAAAATTCCATAATTTTATTAATTAAACACATTGAAACGGTCATTTTGGGCACACTCATTTTTCACAACCCTAGCCCTAGCCTCCCTCCTCCTTCGCCCCTCACTTTCACGCCACTCCCCTCTCCCTCAAGTTCGAGATTTTGCAAGTTTTTGGTGTAATTCAGGGTGGTTTGTCCCGATCTCACGTCCTCCACTTCTGTAACTCGTAGATCTTCTATATTCTCCAATGAAGGCATGTAATATCTTTTACTTTCTCACCATTTATGCCATATTATTCTGTTTTTAATGAATGTTTGCATGAATTGTATGTGGAATCATTAGATCTTCGTTTTTTGTTTACGAATCATGCATACATCACGATTTCTAATGCATATTTGATTTGTTCTTGCGATGCTTCGGTCATGGGTGGTTCACAGGGCTGGGTTTCGGTCTAAGGGTGGTCCTGGTAGTTAGTCCATCAAGTTAGAATCACACAGGTCCAAACAGGGAGCGATTTGGTCAAGTAATGAATTAGTTACGAATTTTATGATCAGCACATATCGCTTGTTGTCTGTCCGCGACAGTAGTGTTGTTGGGGATCTATGCGGTCTGAGTGGTCAAGGTTGATTGTAGAAGATATATCATTGAGTTAGGATCACATAGGTCCAAACGGTGAGAGGAACGAATTAGTTATGAATTTTATGGCTAGCACGTGTCCTGGTTTCAGTCTGCACGCGGGCAGTGGGTTGGTCATGTTCTGGATCGATTTTGAGTATTGTTTGTTCCAGTGGCTAGTGGGGTGATTTAGGGTGATGTGGTTCGAATAGAGAGTGATTCGTTAAGAAAAGGATTTTTAATGATTTCTATCGTTTTGTCGCTCGAAGTGAGCCTCGTCGGGTCATTTTTGTGAAAATTGTGATTTCGAGTCTTAGGGGTTGCCAAAGTTCATGGGTGAATTTATTTGATGTTTTAAGCATATTTTAAGATGTTTTCCAGCATTTTTATAATTTATTTGATTTATGAGATTTTTTGCAATTTTCATGACAAATTAATGCCTAGAAAATGATTTTTAGCATTTGTGTTTATTTAAAACTGTCACAGCTGGATCGGGTCGAGTCAGTCAAGGTCGGGTCAAATATTTTAAGTTGGGTTCAAGTTATTTTATTAGTGGGCCGGGCGTTTTGTTTTAAAAGATTAAGCCTAATTTTTAGCGTATTGGGCCGGTTATTTTAAAGACAAAATTTTAAGTACAAATCCTTTTGATTTATGGCCCTCATAATTTTATTAATTTTTAAATTTAAATTTTTGGTCAATGGGACATTTATTTAGTCAAATTTAATGTTTGCTTTTAAAGTAAAGGAGTGAGTATTAGGTAAATTTTTAAAGTCTAGTTTTAAAGTTATGGGCCAAGTCATGTTTAGGGCTAGATGTCATTTTAAAGTTAAGTATAGGCTTTTGGGCTTAGAATTTGTTGGCCGAGCACCTGAATCAGGTCTTGACCGGAGTAGAAAATGTAGAAGCCCGTGAATATATATTTAATTATATATGTAGTATCTCATTTATGATAATGTTTTAAATGAAAGAATTAAATATATATTGACTGTTTAAACCTTTTTAAATTACATGTTTTTATGAAATGCAAGCATCATGAAAATTTATGAAATGTTAAAGACATGTTTGAAAAGAAAAAATAGAGAGATTGAAGTGATTTGTGGCAAGATAGACGATGAGCGGATACAGGATGCCGGGCTCGATGAACCTCCGTTAATATATAATGATAGACGATAAGCGAATCTGGCAGATGTGGCCCAGTGAACCTCTATTAATGTTATGATGATGTAGGTCGGGTGAAACCGGCCGCCACGTACGTTGGTTTATGATTGATCAATCGCTAATGGTCCGTACTTCGTGGATAAGACTCATACATTTTTATGTTATGCTATGTCGTGCCTTATTATGTATGCTATACGATGACGATATGTTACGACTGATTTATGAATCATGTTTACGATCATTCATGCACGCATGTTTTAAAGTTATTTTACTATATGTATGTGCTTGCATGTGGTTTTATTTTACGTACCTTGATATTATTCAGATAGAGCTTGCTGGGCCTTTAGGCTCACTAAGTTTAAATGGTGCAGGTGAGACCGCTGATGAGTTTTTCCCTACTGACGGTGAGGACCTCTGAGCGCCCGCTCCAGCTGTACCCCGTGGCCACTCTGACGTCATTACTTATCTTATGATACATTTTCTGATATTTCATTTGTCATGTTCAGTTTTCCGCAATTTTTACTTATACTGATTTTAAGCCGTATGGTCGATTAATGTTTTGAGATTTTTATTTTATTTACGTTTTAAGGTCATGTTGAGGAAAATGTTTTAAAGGGGGACGAGCCATACTTTTTAAAGATTGTTTATTCCACACTTTATTTATTCAAAAAAAAAATATTTCTAGAGTACGATTCTGTCAGGATCGATTTAACCCTCTATGTACTTGTTATTTTGACAATAATCGGCACTTAGATAGTGTAACCAGATCAAATGGTAAAACGCAGGATTCAAAAAGGCATTGAAGCCGGGGTTGTTGAAACCAGCTTGATACAAAGAAAGCACTAAACATGCTGATTTCAGCTGGATGCTGAAACCAGCTCGACACACAGCCGAACGATCTGGTTAACTTATCTTGAGCTGCAATAGCTCAGTGTTATTGAATATTTTGTGCACCGAATACATATTGAGTAATGAATATAAATCTTGCGGAAATAACTCAAACTGTACTCTAAAGTTCGAAAGCTCGATTAAACAGTTTTATGCGTTTGATAAATATACAATGGGTGAACATGCAAATACTAAAAGCCGTAAACAAAATACACTGATTTGTTTATGGAAGTTCGGAGCTCAATCTCCTATATCTCCCCTTCTTCCGCAATGGGAAGGATCCACTACAAGACTTTCATTACAACGCTCCTCGCTTCAACCCATTCCTGCGACCCACAGTCGCAAGAACTCCTAGCCACACCACTGCACACCAGCCCGCAAGCTGCGTGTGACTAACTCACTTCTTTACTACCTCAGTGAGAAAGGCTACACACACTTCTTTAACGTCTCAGT
Source organism: Dorcoceras hygrometricum (assembly GCA_001598015.1). Lineage (NCBI taxonomy): Eukaryota > Viridiplantae > Streptophyta > Magnoliopsida > Lamiales > Gesneriaceae > Dorcoceras > Dorcoceras hygrometricum. Next base: position 152,381 of record KQ992388.1, read on the forward strand.
GCGAAAGACAACTACACTTGTTTAACGTCTCTGTCCAAAGACTACATTGGAAGTATTTGATCTTATTCTCTCAACTAAAAATTTAGCTCTCTGCTCTCATATGTGAATGCATCTTTGTGTGAGAAATATACAGTGTAAGCTCTCTCTTTCTTTTGTTTTCTCACACACTGAAAAGTGCTTCTTCAAGCTGATGACTCGTTGTCTTCCCGTTCTCTCCTCGTCTACTGCTTGTTGCTTGATGTATATAAATCCTCTTGCAATTTCCGTTGGACACAAGGATGTAGCCCGTTGTAAAGGCTTCTGAAAAGTTCTGACAAAGTTGTACCTTATGTTCTTTTGCTTTTGCAGGCTTTGTTGACTTTAAGATCCTTTCATTAAATGCGCTGCAGCAACCATTGCTGACTTCTGAGCTATGTGAACAGCGTATTTGACAAATCAGTTTGAACTTCGCAATACAATCTCCACAATACTTGTGTTCAAACTGCTTTTCTCTGAGCTGGTCTCTGTTCTCTAAGCTGGTTGCTGAACTCTGGGCTGGTCTCTACCAGCTGGTTGCTGAGCTATTTTTTCCCTTAGCTGGTCTCCGAGATGGTTTGCACTGAGCTTGTTTCCCAGCTGGTTTCCTTCCCAGTTGGTTTCTTCTTTCACAGGACCACTCTGTAATCTGGTTGTCCTTAGCTGGATCAGCTCGGACGTCCACTCACTGTACCAGCTAAGTTGTCCAATGCTAGACCAGCTTGGGCATCTCCTTACTGTTCTAGCTTGGACTACTCCTCGATCTGCACTACAATCTGCTCTCAGTAAATTTTCTATCAGTGCTTTGATCCAGCTTTCTTCTGAGCTGCTACATTTCTCTTCATCTTCCCGCTTCGGTAGCAGGTTCATAATCCGGCTGGGAAACCGAGTATGAAAATATGCAAGGTTTGGGATGAACTTGAATATTTACGCATGAGACACCACATAACCAACAGTCATCTCACAAAACAGCAGCCAGCAATAGTCATCTCACAAATTATCCAAGCCATAACATCGCTGTATTACAAGCTCCAATCCGTACCTCAATTCTGTGCAATAACTACCACAACAAGGAGCCCGAGATATCTGATCCAACACCTGCTAAACATACGCACAACAGATCTCAGGAAAGCTACAGGAAAATCACGGCCAATTACAGAATCTCACGGTCGGGAGCTATGCTCAACCAAACCGGCGACTAATCTCAACAACACAATTTAACAGGGAGCTTAATTCAAGGCTAGGAACAAGATCTCATCGTGAAAGGAACGAAGTTCTACCTGTACGATACCACGCACAACCGAGCAGCAACTTCGCGTTCCTCAACTAGCCGATCACAGCCTCCCAAAGTGATATGGAATGATAGAGCTTCGCAAGAGGAGTCCAACGCTACCTCGAACGTATCAAACAATGACCGGCAACGACGGGAATTCACCAAAAAAGCTCACGGTGAACAGTACTAGGGTTCGAAGAACAGAGGTCGACAACCAAGATAATATTTCACTAAGTATGGGATCTGGTGCTTGATATCGAAGACCAAGTCTTCCTTAAATACACGCGAGCAACTAATATAAAATCCACCGACAAAACCAGCAAGTATACTACAACCAGCAGATGCAAAGAACCAACTGCTGAATTCTCAAACAACGCTAATCAAAACGGTGTCGCAGCGACTTAACAAAACGACGTCGCACCTCTTACATCATCAAATCTGCCACCAGCTGGTCGCCTAAAACCATCAGCTGGTTTCCTCAATCAATAACCAAAACGCAGCGTTGCAACTAATTAAAACGGCGTTGCATAGCTTACGTAATACTTTCTGCCAACAGCTATTTACCCAGACGCAAGCTACAGTGACGTTGACTAACGTTGACGTCTGCTGATCAAAATCAAACAGATAGGCTTACGTCACTATCTCCTCAAAACGGTGTCGTATAGCGCTCAACACAAAAACACGCTAATTACCCAACGACTGGTTCCTTATGTTATCTGCTGGCAGGCTTCTCAACAGTAGATATCTGCTCGCTAGCGAAATGGCGTCGCTTCTACTAATCTAAACGATGTCGTTAACAAACGAATCCAATCGCTGTCGGAAACAACCAATACAAAGAACAACACGCTCTAACTCAACAGAAAAGCTTACGTCAGCAATTGCTACGCCAACGCACAACAACAGAAAACATGACATCACCATGTCTGCTGACAGATATCTCCCCATACTTCAAAAATACGAAAACCTCCAGAATTGTTCTAAGTGAGGAATTTGCCCCGAAACTACTACTTAAACATTCAAACAGAGATCTTAAACCACCAAGAATCTCTAAATACCAATTAATCTTAAACACAATTCCAGGTCTCACAGTCGTGGTCTTTTCCTTGAAGATTTGGCGCCACTATCTGTATGGAGAGCAGTTTGTGGTGTATACCGACCACAAGTGTCTTCAGTATCTTTTCTCTCAGTCAGATTTGAACATGAGACAGCGTAGATGGATTGAGATGCTTAAGGATTTTGATTGTGAGATCCAATATCAACGTGAGAAAGTGAATGTAGTTGCTGATGCATTGCTCAGGAAAGCTCAAGTGTCGATGCTTGCATTGTTGTCTATTTCGAAGGTCCATGAGCATCAAAGCACTACTGGTTGGGGGCCAATCCTCTCAACAATCTCATAAGGTCCGACGTAACGAGGGGCTAACTTTCCCTTGCGTCCAAAGCGCATAACACTGCGAAACGGAGAAACTTTAAGGAATACACGATCACCAACCTGAAACTCAAGAGGTCGACGCCTCTTATTCGCATAACTGGCTTGTCAATCCTGGGCAGCTTTCATCCGCTGTCGAATAAGATCCACATGATCTTTCATTTGCTGTACAAAATCTGGGGCAGATAGCTGCTTCTCCCCCACTTCTTCCCAACACACTAGCAATCTGCACTTCCTACTATACAAAGCCTCAAACGGGGCCATGCCAATCGTCACTTGGTAGCTGTTATTATACGAAAACTCAACCAAAGACAACGCGTCTTGCCATCTACCGTCGAAATCCAACACAACAGCTCGCAACATATCCTCCAACGTCTGGATAGTTCGCTCATATTGTCCATCTGTCTAAGGGTGATACGCGGTACTCATCGCCAATCTGGTGCCCAAAGCTGTTTGTAAACTCAAGAGGTCCAACGAGCAAAACTCACTACTACGAAGTGAGCTAATCCGCTTTTTGGCCAAATTCCTTTGTTTAGGCCTCCGAAATTTCCGTTTTATTTTTCAGCTCAACTTGTGCACTTAAGTTAAATCGTTAGTACAATAGTAACAGATTTTGTGTGAACCAGAACTTAGATTTTGATCTGTAAAAATAGATCCAACTGATTCGTTTCAGTTGGTAGCAGAGTGGTGGTTCTGGTGGGGTACTAGCTCGCTGCGTGGAGCTCGGACTCGCACTGCCAGTCTGTAAGTTTTAGAGTTTTATGATATTGTTTATTTTCGCATAATGCATGTTCTATTTTCAGCATTAGTTTTACCTTAATAGTTTAAGAGTTAGACGCTTAGTCATGCACTTAGATTTACATGAAGGGTTTTGGGTGCCAGTATGCCTCCCAGACGTGCTAGAGACCAGCAGAATGATGATGCACCTCCTCCTCCCTCACCTCCGCAGTTGACGCCTTATGAGAGGGATAGCGTGGACATGCTAGCCGGGATCATCAGGATGCTAGAGAGGTAGTCGGAGCATTATGGGAAGTCTCACGAGGAGGATGTGGCTGAACGGTTCCGCGAGCAGGGACCCAAGAAATTTGCCGGGAGTACAGATCCGCTAGTTTCTAAGTAGAGCACTGCTAGGAGATTCTATGCCTTAGGTTGATGGGTAGGATCTAAGTATAACTATTAGATCTTATAGGACTTTCCTTGATAACTTAGACGGCTAGGACTAGAGAACCTAGAAAAGTTTTAGGCATCTAAACTGTTTTAGGAATCCATACTGTTTTTTGGGAATCTAGATTGACTGTAAACTCATGCCTGAGTGACGTTTCGATTTCAGGAGAGATCCGTGTTTTTGGGGTCACTATCCTTGCCTTGCTAGATTTAGGGGCGACTCACTCGTTCATCTCGAGTGCAATCATACAGAGGATGAATATTACCCCGGAGAGCTTGGGTGTGGCTCTCATAGTGACGATCCCGCCAGGGCAGGAGACCTTCGTATTCGAAGCAGCGAAGGGACCGCGGAAGCCCAGATTTTTTTTTTCTACAAGATAGGAAGCTAGTTGAGCTTGGATGTCAGGCGTTCTTTTAAAGATTGTTTATTCTGCACTTTTTTTAAAAAAAAAACTTTCTGGAGTACGTTTCGTTTCAATCAAATCCTCTATTCCGGTCTCTATCGGCCTCCAAACTGGTACGAAGTTAAATCTCTAGAACAGATGCTTCCAGTTGTAGCACCCTTGCTCAAAACCAGTCGACCAAACTCCAGCAATCGGAAGAAGAAGGTATTGGGTGAACAGTAACAACTAGAGTTTCCAGGGATATTTTCGAGAGAGAATAAGTATTGTGAGGTGTAAAAATGACTAAGTGTCGGTCCACAAGAGGGTATATATATTCGTCAATAGACAGATCACGGCTATAGTGAATTCAGCACAGCTCAGGCTTCTTAACTGTTCTCTGCCTTGTACACAGCTCAGCATGCACATCAATACAGCTCGGGCAATTCAGGACAGTTCTCATACCCAGATCAGACCGCACACCTCAGCTCAGATCAAGCTCCCACATCTGGTCTCCCATACAGTTTCTTCACTCAGATCAAACCCCGACACTGCTCTATCTTAGGCACGAAGACACAACTCAGCCCACGCACCAACTCATCACTACCTCAACAGATCATGCTACCAGACAGATCACTCTTACAGAACAGATCTCGTGCAACTATCATCTTTCTCTATCCAGCTCAGCTTGCGTGCTCATAACAGCTCAAAGCATTCAGCTCACGATGCTCTATTCAGCATACAATGGTCAGTGCAGCTCACAGAGTGATACTGCAATTCTCTCCAAGCTGTACATCTCAATCAGCTTAAGACCAGGTCGATAACTTCTAACAGCTCACGTACTACCCGTGATCTGTCTACCCAGACTCATAATATCAGCTTGTTTCAGCTCACAAATCCAGCACAGCTCAACACAATCTAGTTCTTACCTGACAGTTGTGATAGGATCAATGGAATCGAAAAAGTGTTTAAAATATGCGTAGGAGTTCAGAAGGAGGGATTGAATGAACTGCTTCGACTATTGATTTTCGAAACCTTAAAACTATTTTTACAAGACTCGCTTAACTCAGATCTGAGTGACCAGATCTGAGGCTCTCAGTCCAAATCTGTTTTCTCGGTTAACAAATATTGTGCAGAAAGAAACCGATTAAACCGTGAATAGTTAACAGTAAATACGATGCAATAAATAAAAGATAGGGTTCAGAATTTGTTTCTGGAAGTTCGGATCTGCAAATCCTATGTCTCCCGTTCTTACTTTTCAGGAAGGTTCCACTAGAAGAATTGATGTGTACAGCTTCTGTAGATACCCGGTCACGTAAGCCTCATTTAACGTGAACTCCTAACAACTCCAAACTACGTAGATCACACTGCTGAAAACTGACAATATAATTTTTCGAACTGCTTCACACAACAAGTTCGTTACAGATTCAAATCTGATTTTACAATAGACACGAAACAAATGAGTTATGTAAATCTTCTGGTTCTTTGAACCACAAGAACATTTTACTAAGGTAAACTATATCTTGAAGGTTATATCTATGAAAGAGATGAACTAGAGTGTTCTTCGAGATATTGAAGGCTGAGACTCAAAGTAATTTGCGATTGTGAAAATCTCAGAGTGCGAGAAAACTTGTTAATGGCAGATAGCTTTTTCAAATTGTCAAGCTTCTCTCCGTTTGAATTCTTGAACTATATATACTCCTCCATCCTCAACGGTCAATAAATGAGCCAGTAGACACAACCCTTTTTAGCATATATTCATCGTAACAATGCATTAAATGCTCAATTAATGCTATGCAAAAGTTTTTCTGCGGTTGTCAGAGCTGAGTTGACTTATATACCAAAGTAGATAAACATCGTATCCACCACTCTGCGTACTGTGCAACTATACTCAAAATAGCTCTGAACTTGTGTCTCTTTCATCCACTTTGTCTAACAGGCTTTATTCAATGTAATCTCGATAGTTGATTCCTCTGGAATAGATAACTGATATAATCTGAAGCTCAAGTATGTTTCGACACTGAAGTCTAAAATCTGCTCTCAAATAAATAAAATTTATTGACTTTTTCTCTCGCATCAATATCTTCAGATCTGAAATCATTTTACGAATGTCATAACGAGATCTGAATTTTCCCTCTTTTTGATTTCTTACTAACTGTAACTCTGTCAGATCTGAATTCCCTGAAATACTAAAAATACTATGTTCTGGTCTAAATTATGTTCCCGAAATCTGACAAATAATATCTGAAAATATTCTGAATAGATTCTATATCCAAATCTGAGTCTGTCCTCATCTGATAAGTTATGATCTGAAACTGACATACTTGACCCGATAACTGAAATAACCCGACTACCCAAATATTATATTCTCTTTAACTGATACAATCGAATCTGGGTTGCTCTCATCTGATTTGCTCGGATCTGGTTTGGAATATTGTTTCCAAATCTCTCGGATCTGAATAATTCTCTTTGTTGCTAAGTACCATTACTCACTGTCCAGATCTGATTCTTAAAATTCAGTTCTTATCTTGTTTTCGTTATCACCAAAACTTATAAATTTTATCTCAAAAATTCCCCCCTTTTTGGTGATGACAAACCTTAGCAGCCTACGACTTAAAAAGATACGAAAGAGATTGCTCAAAGTCGTGCTATGTATATATATTCAAAATTTGCTAAGTACAAGAGATTTGTACAAAGAACAGAAAATCTGAAAATGTTGAATCTGAAAAATCTGTCCAGATCTGTTCAGCTTTCTCCAAGCCAATAACGAAATCTTCCTCCTCCTCTATATGAACCACTGCCTCTTTCCTCTGAGGTTCGCTCCTACTACCGCCTCCGGGTCTGCTTCCTCCACCTACAGATCCAGGTCTGCTTCTATCATCAGGAGGAGGCTGCGGACCTTTGCTACTTTCCCCCTTTTTGGCATCACCGCCCCTATTGATGTAGGCAATGAGTTCTGACAATTGAGAACTTAGGTGAGCGATGCCTGTCTGGGTTTCCTGACAGAAATCATTCAGATCTCGCTCAAAAGCAGCTTACTGATCCTGGACCTCCATCCGTATAACATCCAGTTCCTTTGACAAAGCAGCCTTTTGATCTTGCATTTCTTTACGGAGGATATTGGTCTGAACAAGGGAGCTCGATCCTGATTGTCAGAAGCTGTAATAAACGCAGTCCCAAGGGTTGAAATTCTCTTAGAAAAGTCACCCTTGAGTTTTTCTAAGTGAAATCTAGATTGCACTTGCTCAAGTGAAATTTGTTCAACTGAATCTTTGAGCTGTGCAAACGCGTTTGTATAATCGTTTGAAGAGATGACAACATGAGGCATTGAAATCTAATCAACAGTATTCTCTTCATTGACAAAATCAATCGGAGTAGAGGTGTAAGAACTAGAATTAGAAGAATCTGATTTTGCTGAACTGGAAGAAGTAGAACTCGGACTGGAAAAATTTGAGTCAGAAGAAATCTCATGCACATCTGGACCTCGACGAAAAACACCAAAAAACTTTGTCGGATCCTCCACTTCTAAATCTCTAACTTCTCCTGTGAGGCTCTCTGCTCACAATTAATCTTCTAATCTTAATCAGTGGGTTATTAATGTAAACTAAACAAGTTTAACAATCTAATCTGGTTTATATAAAAAAAAATTTTAACCAGTAGAAGCGTATATCAGCAGAAGCAAAAAGGTTCAGCTTGTATCGACAATAGTATTCATTTATACAATTGCTTCATGGTTCATAGCGATTACAAGCTAAGTTCACTAGTACACGCTTATATCTTATAAACAAAACCAGACTCGAACAACCTAAGACCAACTGTTCGATCAAACATAGACTCTCAGCTGGTGTTTTATTCTTCCTACAAACAAAACAACAGCCGGATAAACTCCGGTGAGAATCATCTCAGTATAATCAGCAGGTACGCATAATAACAATAAAATGCATAACAGTGTATCAACTGCAATTAAATGCAATGACATGAAATGATTCTAGTTCTTCTCTTTAATCTCCGAATTGATTCTTTATCAGTTCGACGCCATCAAGATTCGTATCCGATCTTGACATGAATATTCATCTATCGAAACCATCTCCGGCTTCGAAAATCAGGCCAACTCAGTCCTGGGCATTAGAATCAATTCAATTCTCTTCAATATGCAAACTCATGCAAATATAAAAGATCCACTACCTGTGATGGATCGATACACACATAACTCAAGTTATAAATCAAGAACAGTTCTAAATTAAGAACAGTAATCAATTATGTATGTGATTTCAGTGGAATACTCAAGAAATATCATTCTCGAGTAATCTAGTTCCTGACTCTTCTGTCAGATTATACCTTTGTTCCTCTGTTTTCAAATACTTCAATCAGTATTCTTAAGCTCTGTTCCTCACTTCCGGAGATATTTGCAAGATCAAAGGTCGATAGCTGAATCAAGATGTTCTCAGCATTTCACATTTACTCTTATTTATAGACAACGATTTCTGTATTTCGTGCAGCATTTCCAACGTATTCAATTCGAGTTCCACGTGTCATGCTGAGTATTCAAACAAGATATACTCCCACCGCTTCGAAAGTGGATAACGATAAACAGATTCCTCAACTGCTGTTGATCGTCCTCAGTTGCTGTTCGAATATCATTCTCTTGTTCTCCAGCAGACGCAACAACCAGCTGTTGTCGCAACCAGTCGCAACATGAATCCAGTCGCAACATAAATCCAGTCGCAACACTTCAAAACTCAAAACTATGTTGTTATAACTAATTCCAACGACGTCGTTACGTATCCTCAGCTGGTACTACTTTGATTAAAAGAAACCAGCAGCTGGTCGCACTCTTATTCCAACAGCTGATTTCGCAACATTAGTCGAAACGGCATCGTATTCAACATTTCCTGTTTATAATCAAAGCGATGTCGCATCATTCCCTCGACTGGATAATCAGCAGATACCAAAATCTCTCGACTGATTTCCAATTCCTCGTCTGGTTGCTAACTCATGCAAAACGACATCGTATCGAGGTTCCTGTTCATAAGTCAAAACACTATCGTATTATTCTCTCAGCTGGAACCATTTTCACCTCGACTGGTTTGTGTTTATTACCAAAATGACAACGTCGCACCTACGTCAGCATCAACCAGCCGATACATCGATAATCAGCAGATACACATCACTAACCAGCAGGTACAGAGACCAGCAGATGCGTAAGAAATTCTTGCTGCTGATTTCACGTGTAGTAACCAACACGTGGCGTTTTCTCATTGACCCTGGCATTCGCGCGCTTGCTTCCAGCTGTAACCAAAAATAACGCTTCAACTGATTTTCAAAATTCCACCAGTCGCGAGCTACAGTAACCTGCTGCTAATTTTATCAAATCGCTTCGCCTGGTTACTTCGTCTGGTTCTCACACTTAGCGCGATTTAACGATACCCAGTTCCTGAATCACCCAACACTTCCAGAAGAAATCCGAGCTCATAATCAAGTTTCATCGAATTCTGAAATATCGAAATTACTCAACTAATCCTCTCTTTAATGATTCTGGGCATTACACTAACTCAAACGACGCCGCTTCTCAACGCTAGTATTGCGCATCTGCTGATCAGCAGCAAGCAATACAACGCTATTACAATCAGCAGCAAACATCACGTCACGCCTACGCCATCATATCTATCAGCAGCTCTCAAACCATCTGCTGATCTCTCTTTCATAAGCGTATCTGCTGAATCTAAATAGTCATCTGCTGAAATAATAGTCAACACTCCAAAATGTTGACTAACACGCGTCACTTCCTCGTTCAACCTCACGCTACGCGCAATGTCTACCAGCAGCAACTTCAACTCGAACTAAAACCAGCAGACCTTCAATCTTAAATCAAAACCAGCAGCACTCCTTTCGTCACGATGACGTCACCTCTGCTGATTCAAAATTCACCAGCACGATCTACAGTAGCCTGCTGATTCCAGTTTCTCCAAAAATCAACGCTACACTCAAAAATTCAGCCGGAACTTCATCCCCTTCGCAATTTCCTCAAATCACGCGAGATTAATCCCAATTCAAATCAATTAATCACAAATCTAAACTCTCAATCCTCACAACTCAGGTACTTCTGAAACATCATCCCAGTACAATGGTGAACGACACTTCCTTCCATACAATGCTTCAAACGGAGCCATTTCAATGCTGGTTTGATAGCTGTTGTTGTATGAAAATTCCACCAGCGGTAATGAATCTTGCCATGACATACCAAAATCCAATACTACCGCTCTAAGCATATCTTCAAGTGTCTGAATTGTTCTTTCAGATTGCCCATCAGTTTGAGGATGATAAGCAGTGCTTAGATGTAGTTTTGTACCCAGTGCTTGCTGTAAACTACTCCAAAAATGAGAAGTAAATCTGGGATCTCTATCAGACACAATTGATTTTGGTATTCCATGCAGTTTTACCACTTCTCTAACATACAGATCTGCCATTTGATCATGTCGATAGGTCATTCGATAAGGATTAAAACACGCAGATTTTGTCAACCTATCGATAATCACCCAAATTGCATCACAACCTCTGGATGATTTTGGCAATTTCGTTACAAAGTCCATGGAAATATGATCCCATTTCCATTCAGGAACCGATAGAATCTGTAATAAACCAGCAGGTTTCTTTCTTTCCGCTTTTACCTGCTGACAATTCAAACACTTTGAAACAAATTCAGCCACATCAATCTTCATTTGTTTCCACCAGTATTGTTTCTTCAAATCGTTATACATCTTCCTGCCACCGGGGTGAATGCTGAATTTACTTCGATGGGCTTCGCTCAAAATTTGGTTTTTCAATTCCACGACATCTGAACAACAAGTCTGCTGTTCACATGCAACACATCTTCGTTGTTTATGCGATATTCGGATTGATGTCCTGATTTTATCAGTTCAATAGATCGTTGAATATTCAAATCTCTCTTCTGTGCCTCTTTAATTTGAATCAATAACTCGGGTTCAGCACTAATAGCACAAATTCTCATTGGTTTGCTTCCGGCTGTTTCAAACACATATCCAGAAATGCAGCAAGTTTCTATCAAATTCGACACTCCAATCGTAGTCAAAGATAGAGCACAAATCTTTCTACTTAAAGCATCAGCTGCTGCATTCGATTTCCCTGGATAATACTTGATCTCACAATCAAAATCTTTCAATAAATCCAGCCATCTTCGTTGTCTCATATTCAATTCTGACTGGGAAAATAGATACTTCAGGCTCTTATGATCAGAAAAGATCTCAAATTTCTCACCATACAAATAATGTCGCCATATCTTCAATGCAAACACGATGGCTGCTAATTCAAGATCATGAATTGGATAGCGAATTTCATGCGGTTTCAACTGTCTGGAGGCGTATGCAATCACATGACCTCGCTGCATTACAAATCCACCAGTACCCAAAGGAATTTTCAATACTGTTGCAGTAGTTAATCTCTTCTTCAATTCAAGAAAACTAATCTCACATGCTTCTGACCAAACAAAGGGAGAATTTTTCTGTGTCAGCTGAGTTATAGGCTTTGCAATACTTGAGAAATCCTGAATAAATCTTTGGTAATACCCTGCAAGACCCATAAAACTTCGAATTTCAGGCACAGATTTTGGTCTAGGCCAATTTATTACTGCCTCTATCTTACTGGGATCAACTGAAATTCCAGCTCCAGAGATAATATGCCCGAGAAATACCACTCTTTGTAACCAAAACTCACATTTTGACAGTTTAGCATACAATTTCTCATCTCTCAAAGTCTGCAAAACTGTTCGAAGATGACTCGCATGATCATTCAAATTCTTCGAATAGATTAGAATATCATCAATAAATACAATCACGAAATCATCAAGATATCTTTGGAAGACTCGGTTCATTAAACTCATGAACACTGCTGGGCATTAGTCAACCCAAAAGGCATAACCACAAACTCATAGTGACCGTATCTTGTTCGAAAAGCAGTCTTCGATATGTCTTCATCTATTAATCGCAATTGATGATATCCCGATCTCAAATCGATCTTTGAATACACTGTCAAACCTTGCAATTGATCAAATAAATCATCTATGCATGGCAAAGGATATTTATTCTTTACCGTTGCTTTGTTCAATTGCCGGTAATCGATACATAGCCTCATTGATCCATCTTTCTTTCGCACAAATAGTACTGGAGCACCCCAAGGAGAAACACTTGGTCTAATGTATCCCTTGGTGAGAAGATCCTTCAGCTGGTCTTTTAATTCTTTTAGCTCAATTGGTGCCATTCGATATGGTGCTTTGGATATTGGTTGGGTAACTGGCAGCAATTCAATGTTGAAGTCTACCTCTCGATATGGAGGCAATCCAGGAGTTTCATCCGGAAAAACATCAGCAAACTCACAAACCACTGGTATATCAACCAGATTCGGGCTACTTTTCTTTGTATCTATTGCATAAATCAGAAATCCCTCCGCCCCTTTCTGCAATAGATTATTCATTGTAATAGCAGAGATCAAAGGAATTCTGGCTCGTGATCCCTTACCATAGAATTTCCATTCATCAGCATTTTCTGGTTTGAATCGAACCACTTTCTGAAAACAATCTACTGTTGCTCTATACTTGTTTAGCATATCAATGCCCACGATACAATCAAAATCAGATAATCCAAGCACAACACAATCAATTTCAATTGCGTGACCCTCATACTATAATACACAATTTCTTACAGCAGTGATCGATAACATTCCTTTCCCCAGAGGTGAAGAAACCGATACTATTTCAGCTAAGGGTTCAACAGACAACTTATGTGCTATAACAAAATTCTCGGAGATGAAGGTATGTGATGCACCAGTATCAATTAATACATAAGCTGGAAATTTGCACAAGTAGCAGTTACCTGCAATAACATCATCTGGGGCTGCCTGTGCTTGCTCTTCAGTCAATGCAAACACTTTGGCTTGTTGCTTAGGAGGTTGGCTCACTGTCTGGCTTCCTCCTTGTCTACTTGGTTGCGGATTTTGAGGTTGATAAGAATGCACAGAAGAGGCTTGCCTTTCTGGTGTTGGCATTGTTCTCGCTGCTGCTGAATTCTGAAAATTCCCAGCATTACGCTGAGGACATATTCTTGCGAAATGTCCCGGCTGATTACAAATACGGCAGAGACCAGACACTCCTCTACATTGTTCTGTGGCATGTCTCCCTCCACACTTAGTACAATAATCGCCAGTTTGTTGTCCAGTTTGCATTTGTTTAAAATCGCTCGAGCTGAAAGAACTGCTGGTTCCAGATCGTTTGAATTGTTTCCCTTTTCCTTTAAAGAAGTTTTTCTTTTTCCCACTGCTGCTGCTTCCAGCATCAAAACGAGGGGGTGGTGGAAGCTGTGGATTCTCTGCTGCTTTGGCTGCTGCTGGCACAAATTGTGCTCTTCGCTGCCGTAGTAATCCAGCTTCTGCTCCTTTTTCTCGGTTCAACGCATCAGCAAAAGTATTTGGTCTTCCCGTATTTACCAAGGTAAATACATCTGGATTCAATTCATTAATGAATTGATCCGCTTGTGCTTCATCACTCATAGCAACATGTGGCGCAAATTTCAGCAAACTCGTGAACTTGGCAACGTAATCCTCTATATTCAACTGCCCTTGTCGCAAGTTCGCAAATTCCGCTCCTTTATCCTTCCTATAAGAAACTGGGAAAAACCTTTGATAGAAAGCCGTTCGGAATACTGCCCACGTAATCACAGTAACCTGATTTTCAAGCGCTTTCTTTGTTGCTACCCACCAGCTTTTCCCAATACCATGCAGCTGGTGTATAATCAATTTCACCCGACGCTCATCAGTGTACTCAAGTGCTTCAAACAACTGCTCAATATCTTCTAACCAGTTTTCACAATCAATAGCACTTTCTGTTCCTGTCAACGTCGGTGGTTTAAATGACTGGAATCGTTTCAACAAAGTCTCCATTGGAGTATCAGCTGCATTCAGAACCTCAGTAGATGTACTACCCTGTTCTGTCTGCCGATTCGTGGTTCTTCGAGGAGGCATATCTAGGAATCAAACAGACGTGTTTATCATTTCTCATCAAACAATTACAAATCAATCTCAGTCCCTCCTCTGATTAGCATATATTAATGTACTGCTGCTCAAGAGATCGAGTGCTGATTCATACTTCACTCAATACATGCTGTT
>KQ992388.1:167468-185478 GCA_001598015.1 Dorcoceras hygrometricum
TCAGTTCGACGCCATCAAGATTCGTATCTGATCTTGACATGAATATTCATCTATCGAAACCATCTCCGGCTTCGAAAATCAGGACAACTCAGTCCTGGGCATTGGAATCAATTCAAGTCTCTTCAATATGCAACTCATGAAAATAGAAAAGATCCACTACCTGTGATGGATCGACACACACATAACTCAAGTTCTAATTCAAGAACAGTTCTACATCAAGAACAGTAATCAAATATGTATGTGATTTCAGCGGAATACTCAAGAACTATCATTCTCGAGTAATCTAGTTCCTGACTCTTCTGTCAGATTATACCTTTGTTCCTCTGTTTTCAAATACTTCAATCAGTATTCTTAAGCTCTGTTCCTCACTTCCGGAGATACTTGCAAGATCAAAGGTCGATAGCTGAATCAAGATGTTCTCAGCATTTCAAATTCACTCTTATTTATAGACAACGATTTATGTATTTCGTGCAGCATTTCCAACGTATTCAATTCGAGTTACACGTGTCATGCTGAGTATTCAAACAAGATATACTCCCACCGCTTCGAAAGTGGATAACGATAAATAGATTCCTCAACTGCTGTTGATCGTCCTCAGTTGCTGTTCGAATATCATTCTCTTGTTCTCCAGCAGACGCAACAACCAGCTGTTGTCGCAACCAGTCACAACATGAATCCAGTCGCAACATGAATCCAGTCGCAACATAAATCCAGTCGCAACATCAATCCAGTCGCAACACTTCAAAACTCAAAACGATGTCGTTATAACTAATTCCAACGACGTCGTTACGTATCCTCAGCTGGTACTACTTTGATTAAAAGAAACCAGCAGCTGGTCGCACTCTTATTCCAACAGCTGATTTCGCAACATTAGTCGAAACGGCATCGTATTCAACATTTCCTGTTTATAATCAAAGCGGTGTCGCATCATTCCCTCGACTGGATAATCAGCAGATACCAAAATCTCTCGACTGATTTCCAATTCCTCGTCTGGTTGCTAACTCATGCAAAACGACATCGTATCGAGGTTCCTGTTCATAAGTCAAAACGCTGTCGTATTATTCTCTCAGCTGGAACCATTTTCACCTCGACTGGTTTGTGTTTATTACCAAAATGACAACGTCGCACCTACGTCAGCATCAACCAGCCGATACATCGATAATCAGCAGATACACATCACTAACCAGCAGATACATAGACCAGCAGATGCGTAAGAAATTCTTGCTGCTGATTTCACGTGTAGTAACCAACACGTGGCGTTTTCTCATTGACCCTGGCATTCGCGCGCTTGCTTCCAGCTGGTAACAAAAATAACGCTTCAACTGATTTTCAAAATTCCACCAGTCGCGAGCTACAGTAACCTGCTGTTGATTTTTTCAAATCGCTTCGCCTGGTTACTTCGTCTGGTTCTCACACTTAGCACGATTTAACGATACCCAGTTCCTGAATCACCCAACACTTCCAGAAGAAATCCGAGCTCATAATCAAGCTTCATCGAATTCTGAAATATCGAAATTACTCAACTAATCCTCTTCTTAATGATTCTGGGCATTACATCTCCTTTAGGAACTATAGCTCTACAGAAAGTATTCATCCCTACTGGTAGCAAGTGTCCAAACAACGAAAAATTTACAATATCTATACTGATTTCAGCCCAGATCTTGTGATTAAACCGATAATCTGAAACCTAATCTGGCTCGATAAATAAGCAAATTGGTGCAAGAGTATCCACATAAATCCTTTGAGGCAATAGCTCCCACTTTTGAGAAATGGGTACCTTGCACTCGCATACCCACCGATCTAATCCCTCTACAACTGTCCACGACCCGCCAAATAAAATCAAATGCGTAATCAGCAATTAGATCTGATGTTTTTATGGGATCTGGAAATAACTTCACCGCGATCTATATTTGCTCCTTCGAACAACCTTGAGTTACTCGACCGTGCCATTCCAGCTTGTGCTCTCTCTTCTGCTTCAACAATATCTCCAATGCAATATGGTGAGCATCTGAGAGCATATCTAAAATTTGTAGATCGATTTCTGTTGTGGGTGTGCCGGATTCAAAATTTTGGTGCCTTGCGTCCAGAAATTTCCTCAACAACATTCCCCTGTATTTTGCTATTATGTACACACGCCTCTGAACAGCAGTCTTTAACGAATCTGTTTCATACCACTGTAACATCTTTTCTTCCTTGGCGACTATATCCGAAACTGATTCTATAATTGTCAAGCGGCGTAAGCTGAAAGAATGAAAGAAAGAAACAATTTCCTCTATAACTCTTTCCCGTATCTGTACAAGGAAATCAATGTCCGCACAAATCAAAGTAAACATCTCTTGGGCCGGATGCCCTTTAACTGTATCTGTCTATACAAGGGGCGCCTTCCCCTTGTCAGGTACATCAATTTGAGAAGGCTGGCCATGTACCATTCCCCTTCCCTGATCTCCTTGATCTCAATACCAAGTCCAAACTTGATCCTTGTAGGCTATGCAGCAGTAGTAGATGGTAAAATCATATATTATGGAATCTGTGCTAGAAGATCATCAACAGACATGGACACTTCATCAGACTTGAATGTCTCTGTAAATGCCAGAACCTTGCTCAAGGGCTCTGTGTCTGTAGAGTCAATCTTCTCAACACTCTTCTCCGTCTCTTCTCAGTTTCCTTCTCCTTCCCCTTCTCCTTCTCAACCAGAGGTCCTTCTTCATCAGTAGTTATAGTTGAAAAATCTATCCTGCTCTCCGTCTCAATAGGATCTGTTCCAGCAGTCTTCATCGCCACTGTTTCCTCCGAATCTGGTTCCCCTCAGCTGTCTCCGCAATCACCTGGTGAATAATATTCTCAACAATTTCATCATCAGAACCACCTTGCAACACCAATTTCCTCTTCGGTGCACGGCGTCGTTGAACGCGAGGGTCATCGTCGGTATAATTGATATGGGTACTGGATCTTGTACCACGGGGACCATCGCCAAGTCCTTTTCTGTAGGAGCAGCTCTCCCCACAGTAGTTCTGTAACGGCCCGAAATCCAGATATTACGTGAGAATGAGTGCATGACTAGTGGAAAAATTATTTTAAAACATTACATGCCACTTTATATGATTTATTTATAATTTTAATGTTGCATGATATGCATGTTCTGTTTTTAGTTTGTTTGAGTACCGGACGCGTGAACGAGACTAGGGACGACCGAGATAAAAATAATTTGAGATTTGTATGTTCTTAGATTTTTACAAATAAATTTATTAATTTTAAGCAACAATTTTTGAAGAATTGGGATTTTATGATTATCTTGGAGATGAACCCGTTTTTCGCCTATACGGGCTGTTTATTGGATTTTAAGGTGTTTTAAAATTTGAGAGGGCCTTTATTTCGAATATTAGAAGTTTTAAAAGCTTGGTTTAGAGTTTTAATTAACTTGGAGACTTAAGTGAGGGGTAAGCATGTAAAAATGTCTTTTCTTTTCTTAATTAAGCTGGGTCAAACTTGTCACCCCATTATTTTCCAAAACAAAAAAATTACTCTAAACCTATCCTACACACCATCAAGAAGCTATCCCCTCCTTTTCTCCATATAGCTTCGAAATTTGGTCAAGTTTGGTGATTCAAAGGCGGTCCGATCCCGATCTCGTGCCCTCTATGTCGGTAACTCGCAGATTCTATTCTATCCAAGCCAGGCATGTAATATCGATTCATTTTCTCACCGTTTACACCATAGTAAAATGTTTTTAATGTTCAAATGCATGATTTAAATGTGAATTTTTTAGATCTATGCACAATTGTTTTAGATCCATGCATAACTCATGAATGTTCAGCATGCTTTTGATCGGTTCTTGTATTGCTTCCGCTAAGGGCTGTACATGGGGCTATGGTTCGGTCAAAGGGTAGTCCAGGTAGTTAGTAAATCAAGTTAGGATCACGTAGGTCCAAATGGGAAGCAATTTGATCCAAGAATGAATTAGTTACGAATTTTATGATCAGCACGTATCGTGGCTTGTTTTCTGTGCACGAGAGTTGAGTTGTTGGGGTCGTGTATGTAGATCCATGAGGTCTGTGTGGTTGAGGTTTATTGAAGGAGATATCCAATCGAGTTAGGATCACGTAAGTCCAAATGGGAAGTGATTTGGTTGAGGAACGAATTAGTTATGAATTTGATGCCTAGCACGTGTCCTGGTTGCAGTCTACGCACGGCCAGTGGGTTTGCGGGCGTCAGGTTGGTCATGTACTGAATCATTTTTGGGTTTCATTTGTTCCAGTGACTATTATATTGAGTTAGGGTGATTTGGGTTAAAAAAGGGAGTGATTTGGTTAAGACATGAATTGTAATGATTTTTACCGTTTTGTCGCTCGAAATGAGCCTCGTCGGGTCATTTTTGTGAAAATTAAGAGTTCTAGTCTTAGAGTTTGTCAAAATTTTTGAATGAATTTATTTGATGTTTTAAGCATATTTTAAGATTTTTCCATTCTTTTTAGAATTTATTTGATTTATGAGATTTTTGACAATTTTTTTTCATGACAAATTAATGTCTTGAAAATGATTTTTAGCATGTATGATTTTTAAATTATCATGGCTGGACCGGGTCGATTAGTCGAGGCTCGAGTCTATTTTTTTTTAAAGTTTGCTCCAACTTATTTTAATTCCGTACCGGTTATTTTAATTTTAAGGATGAAGGTCCAATTTTAAAGAAAATGGTCAAGGGTTTTTAAATCGAGTCAAACTTTTAATTTAATTTGGTTTGATGTTTATTTTAAGTTTTGAAGTCAAAATTGGAGTTTTTGGATTTTTTATTTAGTCAAATTGACCATGTGATCTTAATCGGGTCAAAATTGGTCATTTGGTCAAAATTGATCATTTGGGTCAAAATTAATTAAGCTCTTTTAAAAGTCAAATTTGATTAAATTGATTTAAGTCAAAATTGATTTTGAAATTAGTGAAAATTTCATTTGAAATTAGTCAAAATTGAGTTTGAAATTAGTCAAAATTGGATGATGTTGGGAATTTTAAAGAGGAACTCTGAATTCTTGGGCTAAGTCAATGTTGATGTAAGTTTAGAAGTAGTGGGCCAGGCTCCTGAACCAGTCCTTGACCGAAGTAGAAAATGTAGAAGCCCGTGAATGTATATTTAATCATATATGTAATATTCTATGTACGTAAATGCTTTAAAGGAAATGATTAAATATACAATGACGGGCTAAGCTTTTAAACTGCATAATTTTACAAAATTCACGCATCATGAATGTTTTATGGAACGTTAAAGGCATGTTCTTCTAAAAGACAAAACCCGAGGAATTGAATGATTTGTGGCAAGTTTATGATGAGGGGATGTGGGATACCGGGCCCGTTGAACTTCTGTTCCATGTATTACGAGCTTCTGGATTCATGTGTTCACATCATGGTGAAGTGGCAGCATAGAGGTGTGACTTTATAGGGATCGCGAGATAAGGTCGGGTGAACCACATCGTCGTGTACGTTGGTTTATAGATTGATCAATCGAATATGGTCCACACTTCAGGATACGACTCATACGTTTTTCATGTTATGCTATGTCATGTCTTATGTATATTATATGTTATGTATGTTACGAATGTATGAAGCAATGTTTTAAGATCATGCACACGTTCATGTTTTAACGTTATTTTATACAAGTATGTGCTTGCATGCGACTTTATTAGTATGTACTTTGTTATGTTACAAGATAGAGCATGCTGAGCCTCTAGGCTCACTAGGTTTAAATGGTACAGGTGATGATCCTGTTGAGTATATTCCGACTGGCGGTGAAGACCTTTGAGTGCCCTCTGCAGTAGCTATACCCCGTGACCGCACTTATGTTTCACTTTTATTATGATACGCTTTTCAGATGTTGGCTTTAAACATGTTCATTTTCAGTGCTTTTACTCAGTTGGTCTTAAGAAGTATAGATGTTTTATGCTTTAAAAATAATTATTTATTTATATTTCAAATCTTGTTGAGAAAATGGTTTAGAAAATGTTTAAAAGGGAACTATCCACACTTTCAGTTTATGTATTCCGCATATGTTTTTTTTTTAAAAAAAAATTTCTAGAGTCTGGTTCGTTACAAGTTTTCTTCTTCTTTGCGACAGGTTCATCAGCAGTAGGAGCAGGTCTCCTCTTAGTCACTGCTTTCTTCTTCACAACTTTCTCCACCGGCTCATCTACCACCTCTTCAACAGTAATATTCTTGTTCTTGGAAACGTACGTGCCAACAGTCTTGGCAGTAAGAATCTTGAGAGGCGGGAGATCCTTCGATTCACCCAATTCTAGGTCTGGTGCTCCCTCCACAAGAATACAGATCTGCACCGCAAACCCTCGGCCTTGCTTCGAAGCAGGAGTCACCATGTCCTTAAAGATGTTGAACAACAGTCTCCCCTAATTGATCTTAACTCCACCATGGATAGCAGACATCATCAGAAACCTCTCATGGGTAACCGCATCAAAAGAACCAGGTTTGACTGTCACGGTCTTAGCCAAGATGTCGTTCAACATCCGAAACTCAAACTCCATTTCCCTCTTCTTACAAGAGGTCTTAAGCTGCTGACCATCAGTAGAGAACGCACTCCTAGCATCAAACACCAGATCCTTTGGCACGTCATGCATGTCAACCCCTCTGTTGGTAACTCAAAAGTTCCAGCAAATATCTCCTCATAAATCTCAAATGACTTGCCCTGAACGGCACTGACAACTTTGTCGTCCCTCACTGAAGCATTGTGCAAGAATTCCAACAAAGCAGCTTCGTAGATGGTAGAGGAGCATCCCAAGAACCCACGTAGTCCAGATGACTCTAGGGCTTTGAACATCTGTACCATTTCCTCATCTGCCATACCGTACACTGAGTCGAAGTAGATTTGGATAGTGTTGTTGATAAGTGAGGATTCCATTGCTGTATGTTCATTGAATGAAGAAAACACCAAAATATAGATAATATGCAAAGAGAAAGCACTGAAAGCAAGAGAGTACGATAGTAATTTTTGCAAGGTAAAGGTTAGAGATAATCAAACGGCGTATATAAGAGAAAGAATATGAAACGATACTCATTTACAGTGTTGATGTGACGTTTCGCATGATGACAACACACGTGTCAATCATCCGATAGCACGATCAGATTTTGAAAAGATTTTTGAAATCATTTTGAATTTTAACCACAAGGGGTAAAAAGTAAAAACGAGCGCCATTTTATAAATACATCACAGCTGTTGATATTTATGATGTTCCAGCTGGGGTACTACCAGATCTGATTACGTATAAGCATCAACTGTATATACATGAAATCTGAATAAATTCAGATTTTAAGCATTCAGCTGACTCAGCACTTATTAACCCACATCTGTTATTCCCCCTAAAAATGAGGTTCTCCCAATGCAATAGTTTACCAAATCTGAATTACTTCTCGTTCCCCCTGAACAGAAGATCCAGATCTGAAGCAAAAAAAAGTAGTTCAACCTGCAAAATGTTAGCACAATCATAGACTAAGGCAATTCTAAGAGACCAAGAATGTTTCGAAAATACGAAAACTTAGCTTCTGGTAGAGGCTTTATGAGGATATCAGCAACTTGCTGGTCTATCGACACATACTCCAACCAGACGTCCTTCATGAGCACATGATCTCTTATGAAGTGATGCCGAATATCTATGTTCTTGGTCCTTGAATGCAACAAAGGGTTCTGGGTGATAGCTATCACACTGGTATTGTCACAGAAGATAGGAGCTTCAGAAGCATCAATGCCGTAAGATCTGAGCATAGCAGCTTCCAGCTGCTAGATACTCAGCTTCAGCTGTGGATGTGGCAATCGAAGTCTGCTTCTTACTGAACCAGGAAATCAAAAGATCTCCCAAGAATTGACAAGTACCACTTGTGCTACTCCTATCAATCCTGCAATCTGCGTAATCTTCATCACTGTAACCGATTAGTTGAAAACTGGAGTCTTTGGGATACCAAAGACGCACATTGGAAGTTCCTTTCAAATATTTTAAAATCCGTTGCACGGAAATGTAATGCGATTGTTTGGGCTCAGCTTGGAATCTAGCACACATACAGACAGCAAACATGATGTCTGGCCTGCTAGCTGTTAAGTATAGCAATGATCAATTTTACCGCGATACAAAGATACCTCTATGGCAGTTCCAGCTTCATATTTGTCCAATTTGATTGAAGCACTCATCGGGATAGCTGCTGCTGAACAATTTTCCATGCCAAACTTCTTCAGCTGATATTTCGTGTATTTAGCTTGATTGATGAAGATCCCATTCTCAAGTTGTCTAACTTGTAAACCCAGAAAGAACGTCAACTCTCCCATCATGCTCATCTCAAACTTGTCCTGCATCAACTTAGAAAACTTTTGGCACAGTTTGGGGTTAGTTGACCCAAATATAATATCATCGACATAAATGTGTATCAATAGGACATGATCATTCTCAACAAATTTAAATAGTGTGTCATACCAAGCTCTGGATGCTTGCTTCAACACATATAGAGCTTTATTACAAAATCATGTTGAATCAAAAAACTTAGATAGTGTGTCATACCAAGCTCTGGGTTCTTGCTTCAACACATATAGAGCTTTATTCAGTTTGTAGATGTGATATGGATATGTATGGTTCACGAATCCAGGAGGTTGTACAACATACGCTTCCTCAGCTAATATGCCATTAAGAAAGGCACTCTTCACAATCATTTGAAATACCTTGAAGTATTTATATGCAGCATATGCAAGAAACATGCGGATGGCTTCTAATCTAGCTACTGGAGCAAAGGTCTCATCAACATCTATTCCTTCTAGTTGTCTAAAGCCTTGAGCTACCAGCTTAGCCTTGTTTCTTATAACTACACCATACTCATTCAGCTTGTTTCTAAAGACCCATTTAGTTCCTATCACTGAATGATTAGTAGGTCGAGGAACTAATTTACATACATTATTTCTCTTAAATTGGCTAAGTTCTTCTTGCATAGCATCTATCCTGCTTGGATCAGCTAAGGCTTCTTCTATCAGCTTTGGTTCTATATGAGATATGAATGCTGAATGAAATACTCATGCATAAGCTGGCCTCGTGTGCGAACAAGAGAGTGTACATTACCTATGATCTGCTCGGGTGGATGATTCCTATTCCACCAATGATCAGATCCGATTGGATTAGCTCCCTGTTATGCTTGGATTCTTGGCTGGATTGCTTCATCTGGATTGCCTGATACCAATTGATGTGATTGTTGTTACAGATTTGGATCAGATGCCAATTGATAACGTTATTTTATATCTTGGGCATCTGAGGCTGGTCTGGATATCAATTTATGTACTGTAGGATCTGCTTGATTATCCACTTGTGCAGGAGTTGGTTCAACACTGGCATCTGGCGCGCTAGAAGAGATCTGTTCCTGCATTGGGTTAACATTGGTCAAATCATTGACTTCGATGTTACCTGTAAGATATTCTTGTGCATTGTCATGTGGTGTGTCCAGTGCTAGTTGGGGATCAGCTGTGTATCGACTCTGTGGCACGTCATCACTTGATTCCTCTAAGATGGTTGATTCCAGACGTGTGCACAGATCATGTAAGCTCGTAGCTGAGTTGGATCGAAAGCTGGTTTCATCAAATACTTAGCTGATTCTTCAACCGTCAGACTCCGATTGTTAAATAATCTGTAGGCTTTGCTCAATGCTGAGTATCAAGAAACAAACCTGCATCAGATTTAGCATCGAAAGCTGTTATGTGAGACCCTAAAGTTTAGAAGTATTAATTGAGTTAATTAATCGGGTTAACATACACCAGATTTGAGCTTGAGAAGATCTGGGATGAATTAGCTTTGAGTCGATATGCTTGAAGAAGCTATCTGGTTCTGTATAAGTCCTTGGAACAGATCTGGAGAATTAGAGTTTTGTTGCGGGATCTGTTCAGATGCGAGTGTTGGTAATAGCTGAGTGATCACCTTCAGCAGTGGTGATGGAGTCTGTGGTCGCTGGTGATCAGATGTTAGCAAACGTGTTTTTGTAGCAAGTAGCTAAACTACGTCGTTTGGATTAGTTGGAATGACAGCTTTTTGGTTTAGCGGGCGAGACTCATGTTAGAGTAGATGCCCAACTAGCCAACTTTTGGCGTGTGGGTTTTATTGACTCTTTGTATAACGATCATTATTTATGAAATTCGCATTTCTTTTATGGAATTCTTTATTTTCATTACGCTATAATATTAACAATTGTGTTGGATAAAGACCTAAAATGCACCATAGTGTATGTTAGATGTGATAGTGGATATGATGGCTATCATGAAACACATCTAATAGTCACTGTGTATTCTGAACTCGTTCCTAGTCGATTGGGCCGTCAAAATGAGGATAAGGCCGCCCGAGCTTGAGACTAGCATCTGCGATGTGAAGTACCATATTTCATTGGTAGGGAACATTATGATGTTCTGAGCATGCAGATGGATAGTGACCTGGTGATCTATCGAACTACCCTCATTCGGACTTTCATAGTGATTACCATTTGTCGAGTGGATAAGTCCGAGCTCTTGGTTTTAATGATTAGTCCTCACTACTCGAAACGTCATTGAGACTCTACATTATAGGTGCCTCACTTTGACCCGTTTACCGACTCAGTTGGGGTCATTAGGTGGCGGGATTGGGTGAGGTCCCGATGCATGTAGGAGTCGATGCTTCGTGTCGAGGATTCACCGCTCGCTTTTATGCGTTGATATCCTATGCTATCTGAGGAGATAATAACTCAGTTGGGGTCATTAGGTGGCGGGATTGGGTGAGGTCCCGATGCATGTAGGAGTCGATGCTTCGTTGTCGAGGATTCACCGCTCGCTTTTATGCGTTGATATCCTATGCTATCTGAGGAGATAATAGTGTGATAAATCTCTGGCCAGAGTACTAGATGTGTTTTAGGTAAATGGGTTTACCTAGTAACACATGTGATGTCACTATTTGATCTCCGAGATGTATGCATAGTTATCGGATCTCTAGCGACTCTCGATTCACCAATGGTCGTTGATCTGATCGGGATATATATGTTGAAAGGACCGTACTGTACGCTAACCACAAATGACTGGTTCTTGCAGGCACTATCAGTGATACCTAGGGGATCATGGAGCGATGTTGCTAGGCGCTTTACCATGATCTGATGGGTCGGTCCGAAATTGTGATTTCGGAGTCACAATGGTTGTGAGCCCACGGCTAGCTGTATCCCTGAACCATTGAGGGTCACACAAGTACTGGCTTCACGATTCCCGCACGGAAACTGAGCTCAATGTGTTGAGCATAGGAGGAGGAATTTAGGGAGTGCGACTTCCTAAAAGTTAACAGGGGTCAAATTGCAATTTCCCTTAAGTTGGAGGGGCTAAACAGCAATTTTGGACTAGGTGGTCTGAAAAATTGTTTTCACATCATAATACTCAGTTTTGGAAACTGTGTAGATCGGTCCGACCTTATCGGCGATCGGGATTATGATGAAGCCACGGTGGTGGTAATGAACCGAATGTTCATATGGACATGGGCTTGACCCAAGTCCATTGGGCCGGTCCAAGCCCATCACATGTTTATTAAAATAGACCTAGGGCTACAATGTCTACACTTGATACAACCCTAGACACAAGAGTAGCCGCCCCCTTCTCTACTTCCACCTCACGGCCGCCGCACGCCGCCCCTCTCCCGCCGCCGGCAGTCACCCGCTGTCGCCCGATTTCTTCGTGGTTGGACTTGTTCCAATCACGACGACGAGGAGATTCCGTTCGTGTTAAATTCGTCAGCTCTTATAGTGCAGACTAACGAAGGAGTCCTGTTTCCAGTCGTTGATCGGATTAGGAGATCTACCGCCGCCTACCTTGAAGTGTCAGTTTCCTTCTGATTCTGGTCGGAGCCAGGCGCCTAGACGCCAGCAAGGTAACATTCATTAAAACATCCTATGTATGTTTTTATGCCTTGTTTGTTATGTATTGAACTTTTCCGGGGCAATTTTTTAAACTTCCGCTGCGCCCCCGGGAACGGGATCCAGATCCACCACTGCGCCAACAGTGGTATCAGAGCCAAGGCTCGGATCTATCAATACATAATTTGTGCCTTATTGCATCAAATCACAAATTTTTCGAAAATCAAAAAAAAAATGGCACTGTAGCGTGCGCACGGCGGCACTGTAGCTGCGCGCAGCTATAGTGCCGATGACCGGCCGTGCCGCGCGTAGCTGCCGCACGCTGTGCAGGCGGCGGGCGCCGCTGTTCGGCAAATCCGAGGCGGTGTTGCGACACTATTTTTGACTTCTAGGGTTTGTTTCGGGCCTGTCCCGGGCGGCCCGAGGAGTTTTCGGGCCAATATTTGATATTGGGCCATTTTGGTCGGACCAAAATTGATTTTTGGAAATTTTGAGATTTTGGGGCTAAAATCGTTTTAAGCCCAATATGATGCAATTAAAATTGACAAAATATGATTTTATAATTAAAATATGATTTTGTTGGGAAATTATCAAATTTGATTTGATTATTTAATTTATGTCAATTATATGAATTGATTGTATGTTTGGGATAATCGAGAGCCGTGCCCAATGTGTTAGGTGTATGCTAGGTTTTGCGAATTTTGGTTGTAATATTGTTGATATCAATTATAAAGTGGGCCTGGTTTATGACCCGTTCCCACCCCTTGAAATTGTATCCCAATGTGTCATGGATATTTAATTGTAAATATTAGATTTAGTGGGAGGACATTTGAAGATGGTGGAGCTGATGATCAAAGATATTGAAGACCGAAGATTTGTAAAACTGGAAGTAAATGTAATAGGATTGCATTGCATACTGCATTTCACCTAGGACTGGACCTAGGTCCGTGATTGGCAACCACGGACCGCATAGCTCTCGCTATCGATCATCCCAAATTTATATATATATGCGATATATATGTTTGTTGAATCCGCATTTTAAATTATGATTTAAAATTAATGAGACCGAATTTTTAAAATTAAAATCCCTCATTTTAAATATGATTTAAAATTAATATCAAGATTAAAAGTTTATTCGATAAACTAAGGGAATTTTAAATTTGTTTAAATTTCCCTACCTTCCATCAACAATGAGTGTACGTCGATGCTACCCGCATACATGGCCCGACTCATATTATTGAGGGGATCATGTATGCCGGAAAGCTGTACACGTCATTGACACTCGCTGTGAGTTGGCTGGAACTCCCTTTAACATTGGCTCATAATATTGGGGACGTTAAGGGGACCGTCCTTCACAACTCAACATTGATGGGTCATCTTGATACGTGATAGTAATCGGCGTCATATTATTGGGCCCTTACTGGACGTGAGGTAAATACATGGAGGTTGCACCTGGTACAATTGGACTCTACCTTTCAAGGGTCATGGTTGGCTGATATTATTCGGGACCATGGTCGCTTGATTGGACTCTGTGTACCCACTAAGAAAACTTGCTTTCTCGATTTCATTAGAGGGTGGTGAAATCGTTAAAATAGTGGGAGGGTAATTCATAAAACTAAATGACCTTGTTTTATGTCTTAGCATTTTTCATATATAGTTAGTAATGCATGTCTATTTTTCTTTTCAGTATAAGCTGCTTTATAATGTCTTCGATCAAAAATCCACTTGCTGCTATACTGGATAGCAACAAGTTCACTGGTCTGAACTACCAAGACTGGCTTCGAAACCTCAATATTGTATTGGCTTCGGAGAAGCTCCTCTACACGTTGGACAAGAGCCCTCCGAAGGAAGCCCCTTCCGACATCTGCCCTGAGGAGCTGACCAAGATGAATAAATGGTGGGATGACGAGCTTAAGACACGGTGCTATATGATGGCATCGATGTCAAACGAAATGCAGCGGCTCTTTGAGAAGACCGTGTATGCTGCTGACATACACCTTCATCTCAAAGAGCTGTATGGGGAGAACTCTCGGACTGAGAGGTTCACTACTGTCAAGGAGCTTATGACGAGCCGCATGCGCGATGGGACTTCGGTCCGCGAGCATGGGGTTCATATGATTGGGCTTATTGAAAAGTTGGTGGGCCTTTATATCACACTTCCACATGAGCTCTCAGTGGATCTGCTTCTCCTCTCACTCCCTGCTGCATTCGACCCCTTTGTGGTCAACTTCAACATGAACAAGCTGGAAGCCACCCTTGAAGAGGTGGTGAACATGCTCGTAGTGTTCGAGGGGACCATAAAGAAGGACAAGCCCGTCCTTCTTATGGGCACTTCTTCCTCTGCGAAGAAGGGGCCCAAACGCAAGGGTAAGAAGCGTTCTACCCCTGCGAAGGAGGAAAAGCCCACCAAGAAGCCCAAGGCAAAAGCTTCCAAGCCAAACAAGTCTGAGGATGTTTGCCACCACTGCCACAAGCCTGGGCACTGGAGGAGGAACTGCAAGGAGTACCTCGAGCAGTTGCAAACTGCGAAAGGTATGTTCTATATTGAAATAAATATGTCTCTTAATTCGACTTCTTGGGTACTTGATAGCGGATGTGGATCCCATATCTGCAATGATTTGCAGGTGATGACAAGAAGCCGACGTCTTAGAGAGGGAGAGACCCACTTGAGGCTGGGCAATGGAGCAAGGGTTGCTGCAGTAGCTATAGGAGATGTTCATTTATTTCTGTCTTCGAATTTTAAGTTGTTATTGAGAAACGTTTTGTTTGTTCCCGTGTTAATAAAGAACATTATTTCTGTTTCTATGCTTGATAGTGATGGATATTCTTGTCTTTTTGCTAATTCAATTTGCAATATATACAAGAATGAATGTTTAATTGGTATTGGGGAACGCGAAAACAATTTATACACCTTAAAATTAAAAGAAGTTCCAACTCGCGATGTGGAAACACATACAACAACAATTAAAAGGAAAAACGATAGCTTAAACCCAGCACAACTTTGGCACGCTAGGCTAGGTCATATTTCCTTAAGTAGGATGAACAAGTTGGTTAGGAGTGACATGTTTGATACGTCAGATATTAACTCCCTGCCGACTTGTGAATCTTGTCTCAAGAGAAAAATGACTAAGCAACCCTTCAAGGGCAAGCCTGAACGTGCTCAAGGCCTTTTGGATTTGATCCATACTGATGTGTGTGGCCCTCTTAGCATTGGTACTAAGTACGGTCACACATACAACCTTGATGGACATGGTTCGATCTATGATGAGCTTCACTGAACTTTCTACCTCGTTTTGGGGTTATGCGCTCTAAACGGCGGTGATGTTGTTGAACAATGTCCACACCAAGGCGGTGGATAAGACTCCATATGAGATATGGATGGGCAAGCCACCCAAATACTCATACATGAGGATTTGGGGATGTCCTGCTTACGTGAAGCAGACAGTGGGAGATAAGCTGGATACTAGATCCATCTTATGTTACTTCATTGGGTATCCAAAGAATTCCATTGGATACTACTTCTACTATCCCAATGAAACAAAAGTATTTGTTTCCAGAAATGCCACCTTTCTGGAAAGGGAGTTTCTACTTGATAGAAAAGGCAAGATAGTAGAACTCGAAGAGGTTCGAGAACCATCTGAAGTACCAAGTGAATCTCCCGCACCTCAAGAGCCAGTACCAGAAATGGTCGCACCTAGGAGATCTGAAAGGATTCCTAGGGCTCCTGAAAGATATGGTTTCCTCCTTGAAGATGATCAAAATGACCAAATTATTGGATGTGATCCAAGAACTTTCAAGGAGGCAATTTCCGATGCTGATTCTAATTTGTGGCTTGAAGCAATGCAATCTGAGATTGACTCGATGCATGCCAACCAAGTTTGGACTCTTGTTAATCCTCCCGAAGGAATTGTTCCTATTGGGTGAAAATGGATATACAAGAGAAAACTCGGGCCTGATGGTAAGGTACTGACCTACAAGGCACGACTGGTCACGAAAGGTTACACTCAAAGGCAAGATATTGACTATGATGAAACCTTTTCACCAGTCGTAATGTTCAAGTCAATTAGAATCCTACTAGCCATAGCCGCATGGTACGACTATGAGATATGGCAAATGGATGTGAAAACTGCGTTCCTTAATGGAAACATTAAGGAAGAGATCAATATGATGTAGCCTGAGGGTTTCACATCTGTAGGAAGTGAGCATAAAGTATGCAAACTTCAGAGATCGATCTACGGTCTCAAACAAGCATCGAGAAGTTGGAACCTGAGACTCGATGAAACAATTAAGGAATTTGGTTTCATCAAGAATCACGAGGAGCCATGTGTGTACAAGAAGGTAGTTAAAAATGCTGTGTGATGGTCCGAAAATAGGATCAGCAGCCGTGCTTGTTAAAGGACTTATAAAAATTTTGCGCGCTGCTACAACACTTGAGGTGCAATACCTCTTGTTCTTGAACATTTAAAAACTCACCAGAAGAGCACCGGAGACAGATCTGGTATGATTTAAAAATCATGCGGAAAATACCAGAACTGAATCCTAATATTTTAAAACAACTCAAACAGATTTATGTACAACATAAATCTGTTCGAGACTTTGCGAGTGCTTGTGTGCTAACTGTATGCGATGCTAAGCTGAAAAATATAGCAAGTGCTGAATACTGTAAGTGTGTTATGCTGATTTATGCTAAAGTAAATGTGCAATGCTGAAAGCTTAAAGAAATGGACCGATACACAGAATATTTGTTTCTGGAAGTTCGGACCTCAATGTCCTACATCTCCCCTTCTTCCACCTCGGAAGGATCCACTAGAAGATTTGATCTTACAACTTCGTGTACAGACCCGATCCCACAACCAGCAGCTGTGAGAACTCCTAGACTCCACAAATGCACAACAGCCGCAACTGTGTGACTAACTACATACACAAGTTTAACGTCATCGTGCTTGGACGGGACTGTTTGAAACGTTTTGAGATTCATTCACTAATAAGATGTGAATGAATCTCTGTGTGTGAGATTTGATACAATGAATTGCTCAAACTCTCTGTTTCTCACACACTAGGGAAATTGCTTCTACACAAGCTAATTAAAACTCAGCAATCGACTCTCGTGAAAGCTCCTCTCTAATGGCGGGCGATTGCTTCGTCTTTCTATTGATTTTCCCTCTGTTGTTGTCTTCTATTGATTTTCTCTTTTCTGTGCAACAACAACTTGAACAGTTATACACTCGTCGTGTACACTTCTTCAATGCCGTTGCCTTCGCATATATAGCCTTTGTTCAAATTAATCCCGTTGGACACAACATTCTTCCCGTTCAAATATGTTCTGTAAGTACCGACAGGGAATAGTACTTGTGTCCTTTTCTTTTGCAGGCTTCTTTTCGTTTTCGCCATTTGAATTGAGCTCAGCAGTTGACATCCAGCTCTCGTAAATCGTCAACTGCTTCGCTGCTGATTCATGTCTACTACTGCTTTGCGCTTTTGCTGAATTCTTTCGTTGCGTCTGGATCTTCGCGACTGGATATGCAATAGCACTAAAGCTCGCGACTGGATACATTGTAGTTCGTTGGATAAATCTTGAGACTGGATGCAAAGCAACAGCTGGTTTATTGAGGCTCTCGACTGGATGTGCTGTTGCTTGCGTCTGGATGTCCAGCTGGTGTTAAACATATGCTTCCAGCTGATATCTTGCGACTGCTGGATATCAACGCAAGGAGCATCTGCTGAATCTTTAGCGCGAAGGCAAAACGCTGTCGTATCAACTTATGTAAACGACATCGTTTTGCTATCGCTATCTCCAAGTATCATCTGCTGGTGAACAGTAGCTTGCGACTGGATTTCCTCCTCTACGACGTCGCTTCTCTCTTGCGTCTGGATGTACAAGCTACCTGCTGGTATCTTGCGACTGCTGGACTCAAACCATCTGCTGATTATGATGACGTCACCGATGACGTCATCAACGCTAAACCATCTACTGATTCTTCAGCACGACGTCGCTTCATCTCTTTCACATCTCTTCTCATCTGCTGATAGCTTCCTGCTGATCACTGTAGCTTCCTGCTGAATGATGACGTCACTGCTGATGTCATCTACGCTTAGCGCTCCAGCTGATCTTTATCGTTCCAGCTCCAGCTTGCGA
>KQ992388.1:185887-197306 GCA_001598015.1 Dorcoceras hygrometricum
CTGTGACATTCCTTGTACTTTATGTTGATGACATTCTACTCATTGGGAATGATGTAGGAATGTTGCAGTCAACTAAAGTGTGGTTGTCTAGTAGATTCTCGATGAAGGAAATGGGTGAAGCATCCTATATTCTTGGAATACAGATCTATCGAGATAGATTGAAAAGGATGCTCCGACTCACCCAAGATACCTACATCGATACCATAATTAAGCGGTTTTCTATGGAAGAGTCCAAGAGAGGACACCTGCCTATGTGCCACGGGGTCACTCTATCTAAGTCTATGTGTCCAAAGACTGATGAGAAGATAGAGAGTATGACACGTGTGCCGTATGCCTCGGCAATAGGTAGCATTATGTATGGCATGATCTCAACTAGACCGGATGTCATATATGCTCTGAGTGTCACGAGCCACTACCAGGCCAACCCGAGCCAAATACATTGGAAGGCCGTGAAGGATATTCTTAAGTACTTACGAAGGACTAAGAATATGTTCATGGTCTACGCGGGTGGTGAACTAAAATTGGAAGGCTACACTGATTCTAGCTTCCAATGTGACGTGGATGATTCGAAGTCAACCTCTGGATTTGTATTCATGCTCAATGGTGGTGTTGTCTCTTGGAAGAGTTGCAAGCAAGACACTATCGTGGATTCAACCACTGAGGCTGAGTACATCGTAGCATCAGCTGCTGCAAAAGAGGCGGTTTGGATAAGGAATTTCGTCCAAGAGTTGGGCGTAATCCCTGAAGGAGTTGTCCAGTCCCGGTGTACTGCGACAACACGGGTGCTGTTGTTCAAGCAAAGGAGCCTAGGTCTCACCAAAGATCCAAACATATACTGAGGAAATACAACATAATCCGGGATATTGTGGCTAGAGGTGACATAGCAGTTGAGAGAGTCGCCTCTGCAGACAACAATGCTGATCCACATACGAAGCCCTTGCCAGGACCGTTGTTTGAAAAACATCGCGAAACAATGGGACTGCG
Organism: Dorcoceras hygrometricum; assembly: GCA_001598015.1. Taxonomy (NCBI): domain Eukaryota; kingdom Viridiplantae; phylum Streptophyta; class Magnoliopsida; order Lamiales; family Gesneriaceae; genus Dorcoceras; species Dorcoceras hygrometricum. Next base: position 186,872 of record KQ992388.1, read on the forward strand.
TCTGATGAGTAGTTGGCTTTAGGACAATTGGGAGATTGTTAGAGTAGATGTCCAACTAGCCAACTTGTGGCGTGTGGGTTTTATTGACTCTTTGTATAACGATCTTTATTTATGAAATTCGTATTTCTTTTATGGAATTCTTTATTTTCATTATGCTATAGTGTTAACAATTGTGTTGGATAAATACCTAGAATGCACCATAGTGTATGTTAGATGTGATAGTGGATATGATGGCTATCATGAAACACATCTAATAGTCACTGTGTATTCTGAACTCGTTCCTAGTCGATTGGGCCGTCAAAATGAGGTATTCTAATTACGAAATCGTATTTTATAATAAAATCGTATTTTGCCGATAAAACAAATTTTAATCAACAAAATCATATTTTATTACAAAATCATATTTCATAATTAAAATCACATTTTACTAATTTTAATTGTATCAAATTGGGTTTAAAACAATTTTAGGCCCAAAAACTTAAAATTTCAAAATCGATCAAAACCGGGCCCGACATCGCATACCGGCCCGAAAAACTTCAGTGTTTCCAGTCGTGGACCGGATTAGGAGATCTACCGCCGCCTACCTTGAAGTGCCAGTTTCCCTGTGATTCTGGTCGGAGCCAGGCGCCTAGACGCCAGCAAGGTAACATTCATTAAAACATCCTATGTATGTTTTTATGACTTGTTTGTTATGTATTGAACGTTTCCGGGGCAATTTTTGAAACTTCCGATGTGCCCCAAGGAACGGGATCCAGATCCGTCACTGCGCCAACAACTCAGTTGTGAGCACCGCTGGTATTCAGATTCGAGAGAGATCTGAGTATGTAGAGAGCGACGCCGTTTTGGGTTTCAGATTCCTCTTGCGCTAGCGATTCAGATCTGAGTAGAGGGTGATGTGTCCAGTTGCGATAGTGGACTTGTGCGACGTCGTTTGAGTAAGTCGAGATCTGTTTGCTGTAGAGAGATCTGTTGAGAGATTCAGATCCGAACGGTAATATCAGCTTTGTACCTTAAGTTGTCGGTGGGATCTGTTCAGCAAGCATGGACAGATTTGAGTATATAGAGGACTTTGCCTTGGTTCTTTATTATTGATTCCTGACACTTAGAATATTTCTCGTAAGATAACTCAGTCGCGATACCCTAGCTACTGTTCACCGAACCTTATCTTCTTCGATTACCGACGGTAGATAGCTCCGATTGAAGTGAGAGTTGTAGCGTTGGACTCCTCTTGCAGAGATGCTTAGTTTGGTGCTGCTTTTGGAAGCTTGCGTGAATCTTGGAGAGATCGTGAAGACATATCGCTTCTCTAGTCTGTTAGCATAAGCGTCGGAATTCGATTGCTGTTGAGGTAGCTCGTTGGGTGTGAGATCTGTGTTGCTCGGGACCCTGTTGTAGTAATTGTATCATAGAAGACTTGAGGTACGGATGTGAGCTTGTTTTACAGCTTTGGATTGAGCATGGGTGATAATGCTAGCTGCTGTGTATGCTTTGCATTGTTGTATATGTTTCTGTGTTGGACATTTCTCATGGTGCATACACGCATTTATCTCTTGAGCTCAGATCTGTTGTAGACGTGCCTTGTTTATTGCTCTGAGCGCACCAGGATGCTGTGGAGGCTGAGCGGGTAACTCACGTACCTCATCTCCCTGCTGGGATCTGTTAGCCACTATTAACGGAGTGGGTATCTCCCACATCTCATGAGTTGGGCAACAGCAGGTTGAGCTATGTTTTGCATCTGGTGCCGTGTGCTGAGACGAGTGGGTAGCTCCTACATACTCACACACCACGTGGCCACTGTTGTACTGTTGCTCAGTTGATTCGTTTCTATTGTGGAGTAGTTCCTTGAGATTCTTTGGCTCCCAGTGTTTCGGTTGTATCCTTGTTCTCATGCATAGCATTGCATATTACTTGTTGCTTTCCATTCGCTGTTTTATGTTGCTCTCTGTACTGGGGTTTGACCCCAATTTCCCTCTGGGGCTGGTGTTGTTTTCCTGTGTATGTGTTTTCAGGTTATCATGGTTACTCTGTTGGTCGTGGAGTAGACCCAGCTGGAGGTGCCCCAGGAGGTGGTTAGAGTGTCCCAGTTACCGTATATCATATATGTATAAGCACTGTTAGCCACGGGATGCCCTGTGCTTTATTGTATTTAAGTTGTTTTCTGTAGTGCTTGTATCTGTTGAATGATGTACTGTTGTACTGAGTTATTTTAATTATTGGGATATTTTAAGTATGGTTGTATTTTAAATTATGTATTCAGTCAGGACAAAAGCGAAAATTTTAACCACTATTTTGTTGCTTCCGCTATTGTTTGCGTGGTTTTACTCTGAGTTAAGCACGAGGCCTGACATTTTTGGTATCAGAGCTTAAGCTGGGATAAGCTCGATTTCATTGATCACACTTGAGTCTAAGCACAGTGTTGCGTGTTGCATGTGCATGACTATGTGATTTATTTTTTATATGTTATATCTGTTGCTGTGTGACCTTACCCTCTTAGTGCCTTCGTAGATGCCGCCTAGACGTAGGGGTATAGGTAGAGGACAGTTTCAGGAAGAGTCCGAAGGTCAGAACGAGGAAGTGCAGCGTAGTGTTCCTCGTCGTGGACGTGATAGACAGGTTGACTTGGAGGTAGATGAGCTGGCAGCCCGTGTGGACGATATGGAACTGGTGATGGCGAGGTTTCAACGGATGAACCCTCAAACATTTAATGGCGATGAGCCTAGTTTCGTTGCTGAGTCCTGGTTGTAGCATATTACCGGGTTGTTTGATCGTGTCAGGTATGACGATGAGTGTAGGCTGAGTTTGGTTATGTTTCAGTTGAGGAGAAGTGCCGAGCGTTGGTGGAGAGGTGCTTCGAGGACTCCAGAGGAGACAGGTGTAGGGATTTTGTGGAGTAGCTTCTGTACTGCCTTTCGTCAGGAGTACGTTCCGGAATCTTTTGTGAACGCCAGGGAGCGAGAGTTTGATAACCTAGTGCATGGATCTTTGTCTGTGGATAGTATTCTCGGAGATTTTCTTCTCTTCTTGCATATGTTCCGCATGTTGCTGGCCAAGAGAAGGCGAAGAGGAACAAGTTAATAGAGGGGCTCAATGAAGAGCTGTATTCTTTTGTGTTGGCGGGTTTACCGGCGAGCTATGCAGAAGCGGTGGACAGGGCTATATATATTGAGGAAGGACTGCAGAACCGTCGGTCACGTGTTAGGCCGCAAGGAGTGCAAGGTAGTCGTCCCATGATTCCAAGGGTGCAACCTTCCCAGTCAGTGCAGTCATCTAAGAGAAGGCGAAGAGGAACAAGTTAATAGAGGGGCTCAATGAAGAGCTGTATTCTTTTGTGTTGGCGGGTTTACCGGCGAGCTATGCAGAAGCGGTGGACAGGGCTATATATATTGAGGAAGGACTGCAGAACCGTCGGTCACGTGTTAGGCCGCAAGGAGTGCAAGGTAGTCGTCCCATGATTCCAAGGGTGCAACCTTCCCAGTCAGTGCAGTCATCTCAGCCACCCCAGCAGCAGGTAGCCCAGCAGCCCGGACACCAGAGGTTTAGGCCTCGTGATCGTCAGTTTAAGAAGAAGTCTGGTTCGAGTTCTTTTGGCTCGGTTAGTTCGAGCAGTTGTAGTAGTTCCAAAGTTGAGTTTTGTGGTCAGTGTGGAGGAAGGCATCCTACAGCGCAGTTTGTAGGGGTGCAAGGTTCGTGCAACGTCTGTGGACAGTACGGACACTTTGCGAGAGTGTGTCCTTTGTCTGAATCTCAGCATACCGCCGCTCCACCACAGGGTCAAGTTGGATCGTTCTAGAGGTCGTTCTTTTCCAGCCCAGCAGCGGAGGTTAGGGAAACCTCAGTTTAGGCCGTTTCAGCAGCCTGGTCCTTCGCGATTTGGACAGTCTTCCCATCCTCAGTTTTCAGGACCTCAGTTTGCCCAGGTGAATGCCATGACTAGGGAGCAAGCGGAGGGCACGCCAGGCGGAGGAGTGATCGCAGGTACTTGCTTTGTTTTTTATTTTCCTGCACGTGTGTTTTTTGATACAGGAGCATCACATTCGTTTATTGCTGATGCATTTGTGGTTGAGCATGGTTTGCATACCACATCTTTGTGTGATGCTGTGTCTGTTGCGACTGCTGCCGACGCGAGCCTGTTCTCCCAAGAGATTTTGGTGAATGGAGTTCTTAGGTTTGGCTAGAGTGTGCTGTTAGCAACCTGATCAGGCTAGTTATTTGGGATTTTGATTGTATAGTGGTAATGAACGTGTTGTCTAGCTATAGGGCCACTGTGGATTGTTTCCATGGATTTGTGCGATTTAGGCCCCAGTCTGGCGAGAAATGAAATTTCTACGGTCAAGATTCCCAGTCGAAGATTCCTTTAGTTTCCACGATGGAAATGTTTAGCCTGCTGTCGCTAGAGAATGCTGGTTTTATGATCTATGCCATAGATGCGTCTTCTTCTTCGAGCGTAGAGCTTAGTAGGGTTCCCGAGGTTCGGTATTTCCCGGATGTGTTTCCGGAGGAGATTCCTGGTTTTCCTCCGAGAAGGGAGATAGACTTCAGCATTGAGTTGGTGCCTGGTACAGCCCGATTTCGAGAGCTCCGTATCATTTAGCGCCTGCTGAGTTGAGGGAGCTTAAGGTTCAGCTTAGTGATTTGCTGGAGAAGGGTTTCATTAGGCCTAGCATGTCCCTGTGGGGAGCACCTATCTTGTTTGTGAAGAATAAGGACGGGTCGATGAGGATGTGTATCGACTTTAGACAGTTGAATAAGGCGATAGTGAAGAATAAGTACCCTTTGCCTAGGATCGATGATTTGTTTGATCAGCTCCAGGGTTCGACTGTGTTTTCTAAGATCGATCTTCGTTCGGGGTATCATCAGTTGCGCATCCGTGAGCACGATGTTGAGAAGACTGCTTTTCATACGAGGTATGGGCATTATGAGTTTCTAGTTATTCGATGAGGATGTGTATCGACTTTAGACAGTTGAATAAGGCGATAGTGAAGAATAAGTACCCTTTGCCTAGGATCGATGATTTGTTTGATCAGCTCCAGGGTTCGACTGTGTTTTCTAAGATCGATCTTCGTTCGGGGTATCATCAGTTGCGCATCCGTGAGCACGATGTTGAGAAGACTGCTTTTCATACGAGGTATGGGCATTATGAGTTTCTAGTTATGCCTTTCGATTTGACGAATGCTCCCGCAGTTTTCATGGACTTGATGAATAGAGTCTGTAGAGAGTTCATCGATCAGTTTGTGATTATGTTTATCGATGACATTTTGGTGTACTCTAAGACACCGATGCAGCACAAAGAGCATTTGAAGTTGGTTCTCCAGACGCTACGAGACTCGCAGTTGTATGCTAAGTTCTCCAAGTGCGAGTTTTGGTTAGACCGAGTTGTGTTTCTGGGTCATGTGATTTCATTCGATGGTATTTCTATGGATCCCAGTAAGGTAAAGGCTGTGATTAACTGGGAGCGTCCCAAGAATGTTGCTTTCGTAGTTTCTTGGGTTTGGTTGGCTATTATAGGCGTTTAGAGGGATTCTATAGTATAGCTAAGCCAATGATGCAGTTGACTCAGAAAGACAAGAGGTTTGTGTGGACTGAGCAATGTGAGAATAGTTTTCAATTGCTCAAGGAGAAGCTAACTACAGCGCCTGTGTTGGCTTTTCCGTGTGGTTCAGGTGGTTTTGTTGTTTGTGCAGATGCTTCCTTGAATGGATTGGGTTGTGTGTTGATGCAGAATGGTCGGGTCATTGCGTATGCTTCTCGTCAGTTGAAACTGCATGAGACCTGTTACCCAGTTCATGATTTGGAATTAGCGGCAGTGGTGTTTGCCTTGAAGATTTTGCGTCACTACCTGTATGGTGAGCAATTTGTGGTGTACTCCGACCACAAGAGTCTGCAGTATCTGTTTTTCAGTCAGATTTGAACATGAGACAGCGTAGATGGATGGAGCTGCTTAAAGATTTTGATTGTGAGATCAAATATCAGCCTGAGAAGATGAATGTAGTTGCCGATGCATTGAGCATAAAGGCTCAAGTGGCGATGCTGGCTTCGATGCAGATTTTTTCAGTCAGATTTGAACATGAGACAGCGTAGATGGATGGAGCTGCTTAAAGATTTTGATTGTGAGATCAAATATCAGCCTGAGAAGATGAATGTAGTTGCCGATGCATTGAGCATAAAGGCTCAAGTGGCGATGCTGGCTTCGATGCAGATTTTGAAGGTCCACAAGCATCTAAGCACTACTGGTTGGAGGTTTTACCCAGTGAGGATTATGTTGTGGTGTCTTCTTTCCAAGTCTAGCCACAAATTGTTGCTAGTATTAAGGCAGCTCAAAGGATTGATCCATCTATCCATGAGTTGAAGCTGAAGGTGAGAGCTGGTCAGTTAGAGGACTACTCTGTTTCTTCTGATGGTTGTTTGTGATTTCGTGGCAGATTGGTTGTGCCAAATCTGATAGATTTGAAGGAGGAGATCTTGAGAAAAGCGCACTGTAGTAGACACAGTGTTCATCCTGGAGTGAGGAAGATGTATCATGCCTTGAAGCAACATTACTGGTGGGAAGGTTTGAAGAGTGATGTTGCTGATTTTGTAGCCCGTTGTCTGAATTGTCAGCAAGTCAAGACTGAGAGGATGAGACCTGGTGGTTGGTTACAAAGCTTAGAGGTGCCCCAATGGAATTGGGAGCACATAGCTATGGATTTTGTCACGCATTTGCCTCGTTCCAGCAGAGGTTGTGATGCGGTTTGGGTTGTGATAGATAGATTGTCGAAGTCTGCGCACTTCATTCCCTGTGCATGACTTATTCGTTGAAGAAGATGGCAAAGCTTTACATAGAATTTGTGGTGCGGTTGCATGGTGTGCCAGTTTCGATTGTATCAAATCATGATCTAGATTTACTTCCAGGTTTTGGAAGAGTTTGCAAACAGCTTTGGGTTCTATATTGGCTATGAGTACAGCGTATCATCCCCAGACAGATGGCCAATCTGAGAGGACTATCCAGATTTTAGAGGATATGTTGAGAGATGTTGTGATGGATTTTAGTGGTAGCTGGCAAGATTCGTTGTCTTTGGTTGAGTTTTCCTACAATAACAGCTATCAGGTCACGATTGGTATGGCCCCATTTGAAGCTTTGTATGGCAGAAAGTGCAGATCGCCGATATGTTGGGTAGAAGTGGGGGAGAAGCAGCTGTCTTCTCCAGAATTTGTGCAGCAGATGAGAGATCAAGTGGATCTAATTCTCCAGCGAATGAAAGCTGCACAGGATCGCCAAGACAGTTATGCGAATAAGAGGTGTAGGCCTTTAGAATTTGAGATTGGTGATCTAGTTTTCCTTAAGGTTTCTCCTTTTCGTAGTGTTATGAGATTTGGTCTCAAGGGAAATTTGGCTCCTCGTTATGTTGGTCCTTATGAGATAGCTGAGAGGGTTGGCCTTTTGGCATATCGTTTGCTGTTGCCACCAGATTTGTCATCCTTACATGATGTGTTTCATGTTTCGATGTTGAGGAAATATGAGCCAGATCCGTCGCATGTGTTGAGAACTGATGAGGTGGAGCTAGATAGAACTTTGAGTTATGTTGAATATCCCTTGCAGATCTTGGATAGAAAAGAGAAACAGCTGAGGAATAATACCATTCCCTTAGTGATGGTCCAGTGGAGCAAGCATGGTAGAGAGGAAGCTACGTGGGAATTGGAAGAAAAGATGCAGCGTGAGTGGCCGCATCTGTTTGAGTGAGTGTTGTATCAGATTCCAGTAGTTGGTTTGGTTGCTGGTTGTTTTTCCCAGTTATCTTGAACTCTTGATTTGGAGTTGATTGATTTCGAGGACGAAATCCTGTTTTTAGTGGGGGAGAGATGTGAGACACGAAAGTTTAGAAGGATTAATTGAGTTAATTAATCAGGTTAAAATAGACCAGATTTGAGCTTGAGCAGATCTGGGATGAATCAGTTTTTAGTCGATATGCTTGGAGAAGCTATCGGGTTCTGTATAAGGCCTTGCAACAGACTGGAGAATTAGAGTTTTGTTGCGGGATCTGTTCAGATGCGAGTGTTGGTCATCGCTGAGTGATCGCGTTCAGCAGTGGTGATGGAGTCTGTGGTCGCTGGTGTTCAGATGTGAGCTAACGTGTTTTTGTAGCAAGTAGCTAAACTACGTCATTTGGATTAGTTGGAACGACAGTGTTTTGGTATAGCGGGCGAGACTCAGTTGTGAGCACCGTTGGTGTTTAGATTCGAGAGAGATCTGAGTGTGTAGAGAGCGACGCCGTTTTGGGTTTCAGATTCCTCTTGCGCTAGCGATTCAGATCTGAGTAGCGGATGACGTGTCCAGTTGCGATAGTGGACTTGTGCGACGTCATTTGAGTAATTCAAGATCTGTTTGCTTTAGAGATATATGTTGAGAGATTCAGATCCGAGCGGGAATATCAGCTTTGTACCTTAAGTTGTCGGTGGGATCTGTTCAGCTAGCATGGACATATTTGAGTATATAGGGGACTTTGCCTTTGTTCTTTATTATTGATTCCCGACACTTAGAATATTTCTCGTAAGATAACTCTGTCGCGATACCCTATGTAGTGCCCCAAAATCCATAGGACTGCAAATTCTAATCCTTATAATTCGAGGACCCATTCTAATTTCAGATTTCAGCATTATTTATTTATTCAAGAAGCTGATGTCTATTTTCAGATTTCACACGATGCATGAGGTCTGTTGGACGTCGCCTCGAGTGCAAGATGAGCAGTTTTCAGAACTCTCAAAAATATAATGATCGGTATGGGAGAATGCTTAATTTTCAGATTTGTGTAGTGCATTTACAAATCAAAATAGTGACAGGGGATTTTAAGTAAAATTTTGAGATGTACGCATGGTTCACCATGCCTACTCAAGTGTTTCTCCCTGTTACAAATCAGACTCCCATACCGATGGTCCTTGTGAACTATAAGTTCATTTCCTTGCAAGAAAATACTCATTTGCATAAAACAAAATAGGAAGCTCATCGAAGTGCTCGGGAAGACTCTCTGTGAGACCTGCTGTATTTCGTGATTTCTTCTTATTGAGGCAAGTAAATCTGATTCTTGGTACTCCATGAAAGCATATGTATTGTTTTCTTTAGTTTCGTGATTCCTTGCCTAAGTTATGTTTAACATCAGCCTTTGTTCATGTTCTGCTGATATTGAAGTGTATGTTTGATATTTGGGTTCACAGATGGTTTCTGTTTGAAACTAAACAAGTGCGGTTTATGAAATTGATGTTGTAGATGTTGATTTTAACCCACTGAGCATTTCAGATTCCAGTCCATTGTAAAAGTTCGAAATTCTTCTTCTGGTGATTGGTAACATTTGAATTTGACGCTATGTAATCAGATGTTGTTAGTCGAGTCAGTATAAAGTATGGTTTGATAGGCAACAGCTGGTAGTGTACCTGTCGTTTTGATGTTTACAACACTAAGATATAGTCAGATTTTGGTTTCCTATATCCACGGCTGAATTTCATCTTTAAGCCAGTAGTTTCCATTTCAGCTGTTGTTAGCTAGGTACTGTTCATTTGTGTTCAGCTGTTGGTTTTTAGATGTTGCATTGTTTCATCGTCAGCTGTTGCGTTGTTTTCATCAGCTGTTGGTTTTCAGATGTTGCATTGTTCATGTCAGCTGTTGCGTTGTTTTCATCAGCTGTTGGTTTTCATATGTTGCATTGTTTCATCGTCAGCTATTGCGTTGTTTTCATCAGCTGTTGGTTTTCAGATGTTACAATAGTTCTTCGTCAGCTGTTGCATTGTTTTATTCATCAGCTGTTGCAATAGTTCTTCGTTAGCTGTTGCATTGTTTTATTCCTCATCTGTTGCAATAGTTCTTCGTCATCTGTTGCATTGTTTTATTCATCAGCTGTTGAAATAGTTCTTCGTCATCTGTTGCATTGTTTTATTCATCAGCTGTTGCAATAGTTCTTCGTCAGCTGTTGCGTTGTTTTCATAAGTTGTTGGTTTTCATCTGTTGCATCATTTCGTCGTCAGCTGTTGCACTAGTTGTATTCAGCCGTTGTTTTGTTCAACGTCTGAAAGTCCTCGTTTAAGTTGCGTTGACATCTGAGTTGACCAACCAAAGTCAGAATTGTTTCTTCCCAACGTCTGTTTTTCTATTCAGCTGTATGCTCAGTGAAGAAAATGTTTTATGGAAAAAAATGAGTTTGAAATAAAGAGAACCCCGATGTTAAGATCTGATTTTACCAGATAATGTTTAAATGAAGAAATTGTTCAGATTTTAAGATTTATGGCAAAGATAACATCCGGTCCATATTGGAAGGGTGAGCAGCAGACGAGCGGGTCAGTTGCCCCTTCATATTGGGTGAGATTTCACCATATAGTAACTGATATCAGTAGTCATTCTATCGAGTGCAACGGGACCTATTGGGAGAGCTTCTGAGCCATAAGTCTAACGAAAATAATGATGGTGGGATCT
>KQ992388.1:226626-267740 GCA_001598015.1 Dorcoceras hygrometricum
TGAGTCGGCAAACGAGTCAAAGTGAGACGCCTATCATGTAGAGTCTCAATGACGTTTCGAGTCGTGAGGACTAATCAGTACAACCAAGACCTCGGACTTATCCACTCGACAAATGGTAACCACTTGGAAAGTCCGAACGAGGGTAGTTCGATAGATCACCAGGTCACTATCTATCTGCATGCTCAGAACATCACAATGTTCCCTACCAATGAAACATGGTACTTCGTAGCGCTGATACTAGTCTCGAACTCGGGCGGCCTTATCCTCATTTTGACGGCCCAATCGACTAGGAACATGTTCAAAATACACAACGACTATTAGATGTGTTTCATGATAGCCGTCATACCCACTATCACATCTAACATACGCTTTAGTGCATTCTAGGTCTTTACTCAACGCAATTGTAAATCATTACACACATAATGAAAGTAAAGAACGCCATTTAAAAGAATGCGAATATCATATATAAAGATTGTTTCATACAAGAGTCTATAAACCCACACGCCACAAGTTGGCTAGTTGGGCATCTACTCTAACAGATTTCTCGTGTTTATATAAGAAGCAGGACTTGGTCTTTTTTCATTAATTGAGACTCCATACTTAGCGATATTTTTCCCTGATTTCATTCTTTGTCGCGAACCCTAGAGCACTGTTCACCGTGCTGGTTTTCCGTTATTTTCCGGTGATTGATGGATCTGTTGGAGGAAAGGGTGGTGGTTTTAGACTCCCCTTGCTACGGCACATCGTTCGATAGCTCTTTTAGAGGCTGTGGTTGGCTGGAGCGAAAGTGCGAAGTTGTTGCCTCGTTCATGCATTCGTGTAGGCAGGTAGAACTTCGAATCGGTCGTAAATATTTTACCTCTAGTCTCTATTTAAGCTTCCCGTTGATTGTTAGGAAGGTTAGTTGCTGGTTGAGCTTTGCTCCCCAAACTGTGAAATCGTCGTGACTTCCTGTTAGCATTCCTGAGATCTTGTGTGTATTGTTTAGCAGGTCCGTGTACCTTCACGATTCTAATCGATAGTTCTCCAGACCTGGTTGAGCTTCTGGGTAAGTGGTTGCGTACCATTTTAAATATAGTTCTTGCCGTTGAGCCTTCGTTGGGTGTTAGGACCAGATTTCTGTTCTGGGGCCGTAGGGTTGTGGTGTTTAGAATTTTCAGTTGTTGAACTGATTTGCCAGGTGCCTTAGCAGATTCGAGCTTCCGCATAATTAAATAATCTAATTATTTATAGTAAAATCATATTCTAATTACGAAATCGTATTTTATAATAAAATCGTATTTTGCCGATAAAACAAATTTTAATCAACAAAATCATATTTTATTACAAAATCACATTTCATAATTAAAATCACATTTTACTAATTTTAATTGTATCAATATTGGGTTTAAAACAATTTTAGGCCCAAAAACTTAAAATTTCAAAATCGATCAAAACCGAGCCCGACATCGCATACCGGCCCGAAAACTTCACGGGCTGCCCGGGACGGGCCCGAACCAAAACCCTAGAAGAATTCAGACCAGCCGTCACGACATCACCGGAGATTCGCCGGAGCGGCGGCCGGCGACAGCGCCGCCGCCACCACGAAAACGCGGCGGCAGCGCGCGACGCCGCACGCAAGCGCGCGCAACGAGTGGCGTGGAGCATGCGCAACCAGTGCGCACCATCGCCGACCAGCAGCGGCTCCTCGCATCGAGCAGCTTCGCCCATCGTCGACCAGCGTAGCGTGCAGCGGCGCAACACGACGCGTGACCATCGTCGAGGGAGGCGGCGACCCTCGCCGCTCCACGCGCAATAGCATGCGCGGCCCGTGCGATGCAGCGCCTCCATCCACCCACCACGATCGCGCAATCGCTTGGCCACCTCGCTCGTGTCGCGCGGCCAGCGCACGACATGAGATCGTCCATCGCGCGGCCAGCGCGCGATGGTGTCGCGCGCGCCGAAGCGCGCGCGTGACATGGAGGTTGCCGCCGCGCAAGGCGGCGGCCCGGCGAGTTGCTTCTCCGATTTTCGTTTTCCGATCTGAAATTAAGACGTCAGATACAATAATGGCAATTCGTATGATCAGATCCGAAAAACACTGGCTCTGATACCACTGTTGGGGATCCGGATCCGCCCCCCGACGAGGCAGCGGAAGAACGTAGAATAAAAGCCGGGAGACGATCAATACGAAAATTTCAATAACAATTATCGACATACATAGGGGGTTCAAAACCACTACCTTGCTGGCACTTGTGCCTGGCTCCAACCGTAGTTACAATAACGTCGGCTCTTCTCGGTAGACTGCGGTAGATATCGCCAATCCGGTCCACGACCAGAAACGAGACTCCTTCGTCAGCCTGCACTAGAAGGACTGACGAGATCAGCACGAATGGATTCTCCTCGTCGAATTGGCCGGAAACGAATTTCCGGCGAAGACGGGCGGCGGCGGCGGCGTTTGAGAGAGGAGGGGCGGCTATAGAGATTAGGGTTAGGGTTTAGTGCATGATTTGTATTTAGGTTAAGTCATAATTCTATATTAAATAGAATAGGTGATGGATTTGGATCCGGCCCAACGGGCCCGGGTCCAACGGATGAACATTCGTTTCATCTCCATCACCGAGACTTCACCGTAACTCCGATCGCCGATCAGATCGGACCGATCGACTCAGTTTCCGAAACTGAATACAATGATATGAAAAACCATTTTTCAGAACCCCAGTGCAAAATGACCGTTTTGCCCCTCAACAGCGGGAAACCCCGGTTTGACCCCTGTTGACTTTTAGGAAGTCGCACTTCCCGAAATCCTCTTCTCGTGCTCAACACATTGAGCTGAGTATCCGTGCGGGAATCTCGAATCTAGTACTTATGTGACCCTCAATGGTTCAGGGATACAGCTAGCCGTGGGCCGACAACCATTGTGGCTCCGGAATCACAATTCCGGACTTGCCCAACGGATCATGGTAAAGCGTCTAGCAACATCGCCCCATGATCCCCCTAGGTATCATTGATAGTGCCTGCAAGAACCACTTGGTCGTGGTTAGCATATAGTATGGTCCTTTCAATCCATATATCCCGATCAGATCAACGACCATTGGTAAATCGAGAGTCGCTATAGATCCGATAGCTATGCATACATCTTGGAGATCAAATAGTCACATCGTGAGTGTAACTAGGTAAACACATTTACCTAAAACACTTCTAGTACTCTGGCCAGAGATTTATACACTATTATCCCCTCAGATAGCATAGGATATCCACGCATGTCTGCGAGCGGTGAATCCTCGACAACGATGCATCGAATCCTACATGCATCGGGGTCTCACCCAATCCCGACGCCTTATGACCCCAAGTGAGTCGGCCAACGGGTCAAAGTGAGACGCCTATCATGTAGTGTGAAGTTTTGCAGAGGGCCGTGAGGAAGCATAGTCGAGCAGGTTGTTGGTATCGTTTCTTGGTTTGATTGGCGTGAGGTAGTTGCCTTGTAAAGGTACGAATCGAGCTTGTATGACAGCTTTGAGATAGGCATGGGGATGTATTATGTGTTATATAGCTGTGCCGAGTGTTTGTGTAGAGGCAAGCTGTGTATATTATGCATGTCTATTGGCTAAACTATCTGGTGTATTACCTGCTGTTTGGTGATCTGTTGAGTTGCTATGCATGTGATTATTCGAATGCCTTTGTTGTGTTTTCTGGAATTACACGTACATGCATCATGTTAAGCATGTTACTGCATCTGCATAGCATATTGAGCCAATGGTTCCTTTGTTAGCCATGATATGTTGCTCTGTCGGAGCTCTTCCCTCGTGGTGCGGTGCGGTGTTGCATAACCACGATTGAGTGAAGCTGGAGGATGTTGGTTGAGTTGTTCCCAGTCCTCAGTTGCAGCAGCTGGAGGATGTTGGTTGAGTTGTTCCCAGTCCTCAGTTGCAGTGACCTGGATAGAGGTTGGCGGGTGGTTTTTCCACTTGAAATTCCGTGCGACCTGGCGGGTGGCTCCCGCGCAGGTGCGGCGATGAGCCACTCTATTTTCCACTGGGTGCGATCGGGTAGCTTCCGAAGCTCGGTGATGTGTCACAGTTTTCGTTTCCAATTCGTTTAGCCTTGCGGTTGTTACCGATGTTCTTTGTACCGCTCATGCATTTGCACGACATGATACATTGCATGCTGTATCTGATTGCTGCTTTATGTTGCTCTTCGTACTGGGGTTTGACCCCGATGTCCCTCTGGGGCTGGTTGTTTTGTTGTCTGCTTGTTGTTCAGGTTTCCCAGGTTATTCCGTTGGTCGTGGAGATGATCCAGCTGAAGATGCCCCAGGAGGTGTTTAGAGTGTCCCAATTATATATAGTATCTATTGCATTGGTATCACCGCGGGTGGGATGTCCCGGGTGGGGCTTAGACTTATATAGCTATTAGTCTGTCTATGAATTGTGGTTTTCAGTTGTTGTATTTAGTTGGTTGGTGTTGGTTAGATACTATGCTGTTGTATTTGTCCGTTGGGCAGTGCTCGTATCCGTTAATAATGCTGCTCTGTTATTTTGAGTATGTGTTAACTGGGATTATTTTGAGTATGACAGTATTTTAAATTATGTTTTCTTCGTCAGGCCAAAAGCGAAAAATTTTTAGCCACTTTTTAAGTGCTTCCGCTATGTTTTGCGTGTTTTGACTCTGTGTTGTGCACGAGGCCTGACACATCAGGTGGCGAGGTTGGGTGAGGTCCCGATGCATGTAGGAGTCGATGCTTCGTTGTCGAGAATTCACCGCTCGCCCTTGTGTGTGGATATCCTATGCTATCTGAGGAGATAATAGTGTGTCAAATCTCTGGCCAGAGTACTAGATGTGTTTTGGGTAAATGAGTTTTCCTAGTAACACACGCGATGTCACTATTTGATCTCCAAGATGTATGCATGGTTATTGGATCTCTAGCGACTCTCGATTTACCAATGGTCGTTGATCTGATCGGGATATTTGAGTTGAAAGGACCGTACTGTACGCTCTTGCATGACCAACTGGTTCTTGAAAGAACTATCAGTGATACCTAGGGGATCATGGGGCGATGTTGCTAGACGCTTTACCATGATCCGATGGGTGCCAAACTGCTATTTTGGGTTGGGTGGTCCGAAAAATTGTTTTCACATCATAATGCTCAGTTTTGTAAGTAGATCGGTCCGATCTGATCGTCGATCGGGATTATGATGGAGCCACAGTGATGGACTTGAAACCAATGTTCACCCTGGGCCTGGGCTCGACCCAAGCCCATTAAGCTGGTTCAAGCCCATGGAAAATCTATAAATAGAGGCCCTAGGGTATTCATTTGAAAGACACCAAAAGCTCTTCAGCTTATAATTTTCTCCCTTCCTCTCCTCTCCTCCCCACGCCACCGCCTCCGACGTCGCCGCCGTCGGAACTCTTGTTCCGACCATTCCGGCGTGGAGATTCCGTCCGTGAAATCTTCGTCTAGTTTTCTAGTGCAGACCGACGAAGGAATTGGGATTCTGGTCGTGGACCGGATTAGGAGGCCAAAACCGCCAACCGTTGAAGTGCCGATTTTCTCGTGAAATTGGTCGGAGCCAGGCGCCTAGACTCCAGCAAGGTACCGTTCTTAACATTCTATGAATGTTTTTATAGGTGTATTGACCATTCCCGGGCTCAAATTTTTAAATCTTCCGCTGCGCCCCGGGAGCAAGATCCGGATCCGCCGCTGTGCCAACAGTGGTATCAGAGCTTTGGCTCGGATCTGTCAATACATTATATCTGCCATGAATTGCATCAGATCTCATTTTTAAAAAAAAAAAAATTTCCGGCCGCACGCTGCCGTGCCAACGCCGCATGCCCGCCGCGCGCATATCGCATAGGGGATCGCGGGATCCTGCGTTGCGCCCGCCCGCCACGGTGGTGCACGCACCTGCCACCCCACCTGCGCGCAGGTGGCCGCCCCCCGTGCTCATGCGTTGCGCACACAGCATGCAGCACGCGTGCGGACAGCGGCGCACAGCCCGTGCGGCGGTTCCGAGGCGGAGATGTGGCGGCGTTTTTTGAATTATAGGGTTTTTTCAGGCCTATCCCGGGCGGCCCGAGGGGTTTTTGGGACAATATTTGATATTGGGCCTTTTGGTCGGACCAAAATTGATTTTTGAAATTTTGAGATATTGGAAATTGGATTGCTTATGTCATTTTGAGATATTGAAAATTTTGAGATATTTGATACGGTAAGCTTATGTAATAGGATTGCATTTGCATACTGCATGTCACCTAGGATTGGACTTAGATCCGTGCTTGGCAACCACGGATCGCATAGCTCTTGCTTATCGATCATCCCAATTATATATGTGATATATATCTGTTGAATCCGTGATTTTAAATTTGATTTAAAATTATTGAGACCAAATTTCAAAATTAAAAATCCCTCATTTTAAATTTGATTTAAAATTTATATCAAGATTAAAAGTTTATACGATAAGCTAAGGGAATTTAAATATTGTTTAAAATTTCCTACCTTCCATCAACAATGGGTATACGTCGATGCTACCCGTATACATGGCCCGGCTCATATTATTGAGGGGGTTATGTATGCCGGAAAGCTGTACACGTCATTGACACTTGCTGTGAGTTGGTTGGAACTCCTTTTAACGTTGGCTCATATTATTGGGGACATTAAGGGGACCGTCCATCACAACTCAACATTGATGGGTCATCTTGACACATGATAGTAATCAGCGTCATATTATTGGGCCCTTACTGTACGTGAGGTAAATACATGGAGGTTGCACCTGTTGCAATTGGGCTCTACCTTTTGAGGGTCATGGTTGGCTGATATTATTCGGGACCATGATTTCTTGATTGGACTCTGTGTACCCACTAAGGAAACTTGCTTTCTCGATTTCATTAGAGGGTGGTGAAATCTTTAAAATAGTGGGAGGGTAATTCATAAAACTAAATGACCTTGTTTAATGTCTTAGCGTTTTTCATAAATAGTCTGTGATGCATGTCTGTTTTTCTTTTCAGTATAAACTGCTAGTATCATGTCTTCAATCAAAAATCCACTTGCTGCTATACTGGATAGCAACAAGTTCACTGGTTTGAACTACCAAGATTGGCTTCGAAACCTCAAAATTGTCTTGGCTTCGGAGAAACTTCTCTACACTCTAGATAAGACCCCTCCGAAGGAAGTCCCTGCCGATGCCAGTCCTGACGAGCTGTCAAAGTTGGAAAAATGGTGGGACGATGAACTTAAGGCACGGTGCTATGTGATAGCATCAATGTCCAACGATATGCAGCGGCGTTTTGAGAAGACGGAGTATGCTGCTGGCATACACCTTCATCTCAAGGAACTGTATGGGGAGAACTCTCGGACTGAGAGGTTCACTACTGTCAAGGAGCTCATGACGAGGGTGGGACGATGAACTTAAGGCACGGTGCTATGTGATAGCATCAATGTCCAACGATATGCAGCGGCGTTTTGAGAAGACGGAGTATGCTGCTGGCATACACCTTCATCTCAAGGAACTGTATGGGGAGAACTCTCGGACTGAGAGGTTCACTACTGTCAAGGAGCTCATGACGAGCCGCATGCCCGAGGGGACTTTGGTCCGCGAGCATGGGGTCCGTATGATTGGGCTCATTGAGAAGCTAGTGGGCCTTGATATCACGCTTCCACATGAGCTGTCTATGGATCTGCTTCTCCTCTCCCTCCCTGCTGCGTTCGACCCCTTTGTGGTCAACTTTAACATGAACAAGCTGGAAGCCACCCTTGAAGAGGTGGTAAACATGCTTGTCGTGTTCGAAGGGACCATAAAGGACAAGCCCGTCCTCCTTATGGGCTCTTCTTCCTCTGTGAAGAAGGGACCCAAACGCAAGGGTAAGAAGTGTTCTGCCCCTGCAAAGGAGGGAAAGCCCTCCAAGAAGCCAAGGCAAGGACTTCAAAGCCAAACAAATCTGAGGATGTTTGCCACCACTGTCAAAAGCCTGGACACTGGAGGAGGAACTGTAAGGATTACCTCGAGCAGTTGCGAACTGCAAAAGGTATATTCTACATTGAAATAAATATGTCTCTTAACTCAACTTCTTGGGTACTTGATATCGGATGTGGATCTCATATCTGCAATGATTTACAGGTAATGACAAGAAGCCGGCGTCTTAGAGAGGGTGAGACCCACTTGAGGCTTGGCAACGGAGCAAGGGTTGCTGCTGAAGCTATAGGATATGTTTATTTATCTCTGTCTTTGAATTTTAAGTTGTTGTTGAGAAACATTTTATTTGTTCCTGAATTAATAAAGAACATCATTTCCGTTTCTATGCTTGACAGTGATGGATATTCTTGTCATTTTGCCAATTTGATTTGCAATATTTACAAGAATGAATGTTTAATTGGAATTGGAGAACGCGAAAACGATCTATTCTCCTTAAAAATTGAGAGAAGTTCCAACTCGCGATGTGGAAACACACACAACAACAATAAAAAGGAAAACCGATAAGTTTGAACCCGGCACAACTTTGGCACGCTAGGCTAGGTCATGTTTCCTTAAATAGGATGAACAAGTTGATCAGGAGTGACATGTTTAATATGTCTGATGGCACAACTTTGGCACGCTAGGCTAGGTCATGTTTCCTTAAATAGGATGAACAAGTTGATCAGGAGTGACATGTTTAATATGTCTGATATTAACTCCCTACCAACTTGTGAGTCTTGTCTCAAGGAAAAAATGACAAAATTGCCCTTCACGGGCAAGCCTGAACGTTCTCAAGGTCTATTGGATTTGATCCATACTGATGTATGTGGCCCACTTAGAATTGGTACTAAGTCCGGTCACACCTACTTCATCACCTTTACTGATGATCACTCTAGGTATGGGTACTTGTACTTAATGAAGCACAAGTCAGAATCATTTGAAAAGTTCAAAGAATTCAAGGCTGAAGTAGAAAATCAATTGTGAAAAAGTATTAAAACACTTCGATCCGATCGAGGTGGAGAATATTTGAGTGCCGAATTTCAAGACTATCTTAAAGAGAATGGGATTCTCTCTCAGTGGACCCCTCCGGCCACACCACGGCTCAATTGTCAGGCCCCGTGCTAATCACACAAGATTAGAGCACAATTAAGCACATAATCACGGAAGCATAAAATCAGGACTTCAAAATTTTTCGAAATAATTTGGGCCTGAACTCAAAACATACATTCAAAATATCAATACACAAAATATGAGTTAATTCAAACCCATACAAGAAAGGTAACACAAATCTCAAATCAACAATAGATCCCCAAATACATAGAATCACGGGGCATCCCCCGGTTCAATACATAATAAAATAGACTGGGACTCAAGGGAACGGGGATCGACCATCTGAACCTCCACTCTGTCCAGCTTGGTTACCTGAAGATCCTGCAAATGGGCAACGCAGACCCAAACAACACAAAAGCAGGAAAATAAATACGAGGTCAAGCCTCTGTACGAAGAGCTATCAAAACAGCTAATCATGCAATATGCTATAATCAATGCTATGAAATGCATGAGGGCTATCAAGGATCGGATAGCTAGACCAGTGTATCAACTGGCAAATCATCATAATCAGCCTCTATACCCGCACGGTGTATCAACCGAGGAAATCATCGGTCCGTGATCTTCCGAGCCCGTCAGCCCATCACATGTCGGTGGTAGACACTCGAATCCGGTAGTCACCAATCCGATGATAGCGTTGGACTTTTCAGGCACAACTCATCAGTCGGCCAGTCACAACGTGGCTTTCAATCAGGTCATCAATCAATCTGTCAGGCTCAATATGTATGCATGTATGCCAATCAATAATCAATTCAAAATGCATACAATATCAACACGTGAATGCACAATATAAAACTCAATCAATTCAACAAACTGATTCACGTAATTTCATATCATCAAATCAGCAGATTTCATAACATCAATTACAGCCATGTCCACGCTCAAAGATGTTAAATACGTTCAATTCGCACCTCAACAGCTTAATTCTACCTCACTGATTCGAACAGGGCATGGCAACTCACGGCCTAATCGAAACAGATCCCTCCTGGCTTCGGCAATTCATGGCAGAAGGTCCTGGAAGCTGAAATCTGTACAAAGTAGCTAATATCTTAGCTCAAATCAACCACAAATCTGAACCTCAAAGCATTATAGCCTACGGTCGAAATTCTGGATTCACAACCTAATCTATACAAGTTCTACCGAAGCTTAAACCGCAAGATCTACTCACCAAAAGGCTCGAAAAGAGCTAAGGGATGCGCGGTCAGATTTCTCCAGAAATCTTCGTACACCAGCAGCTTCACGCACTCTTCCTCAAGTCGTTCAACAGCCTCAAATGGGTAGTAATCGAAAGAGCTAAACGAGGGGAGTTCAGCGCTACCAACCACGCTCAAAACAACGGCGGGAATCGACGACAAACGACGGAAATAGGCTACGGATGAACAGTACCGAACGAGGGTTTCAAATGAGAAGATAGGAAATGTCGGGTGAAAAATGACTAAGTGTTCATCTCTACTTACCGTATAAATTCACCAGCCACCGACTTAAACAGATTCCTTCACCAAAATCATCTTCTGGTACTGGACAGATTCCTCGCATCAAATCCTAGCGCCAAACAGATTTCTCAAATCAGCGTTCATATCCATCAGATTCCAGCGAACAGCGCTTAAAACCCCTCAGATTTCATAGCGCTAATGCTAACACTCGCGCGCTAAACCAAACAACATCTGAACGTTCCAACGTTAACATACATCAGATCTCTCAGCGCTCGCACAAGTTCGATCACACTAAGTGCTAATTAGTCAAAACGACGACGCATCTGGGACATCTGAAACCAACACTAGCGCTCACCGCTGATCAGATCTCTCCCTGCATTGCTAAGGCACTACATCAAACGACGTCGCTACAACTTATCAAAACGACGAAGCATCGCTAACACATGTTCACCAACGTTGACATCTGCTCTTGTCCACACGATAGCGCTAACAGATCTCTCGCTACTGTCCAGCTGCGTTGACTAATCGTTGAGATCTGATTACACAAACCGCAAGACATCTGAACTGCGAAACGACGACGTAGCGCTTCTAGCGCCAATCGCTACCATCAGATCTCTCTCTCCCTGGCAGATCTCTCACTCCACCAGACATCACCAAAACGACGGCGTTTCACTAAAATTTCACGACCACTCACGCAAATGCCCAGGGACTCAGATCTCGCCCAAAAACGACGGCGTTCGCTTCTAAATGCTAGGGAATCAGATCTCATTCACAAATTCACCAATTCAACTCCATTTCTCAAACATATTTCACCCGATAATTCCTGCGACTAAAATCTGAACAACTCCCCGAGAGATCTGAAATTCTCAAATCAGATTTCACCAAAAATCCCAAATCTGAAATCTGAAAATTCAAAAATTCTAAATTCTAATTTCTCAATCCTCACATTCTCCCCACCTTAAGGGATTTCGTCCTCGAAATCAAAGGCAAACACAGGGAAGAAAAATCAAACAAACATCTAAACAAGCTCGAATCAAAACATGGAAATTACCTGGAATTTGCACTATCAATGCTCAAATAGATGAGGCCAGTCTTGTCTCATCTTCTCCTCAACCTCCCAGGTAGCTTCTTCTCGGCCATGCTTACTCCATTGTACCATCACCAACGGAATTATCTTGTTTCTAAATTGTTTCTCCTTCCTATCCAAAATCTGCACTGGATATTCTACATAGCTCAAGGCAGAATCCAGCTCAACTTCGTCGGTTCTCAACACATGGGAAGGATCTGGCTCATATCTCCTCAACATTGACACATGAAAAACGTCATGTATCGTTGCTAACTCATCAGGAAGCCTCATTCGATAAGCCAACTGTCCAATCCGCTCAACAATCTCGAAGGGACCAACGAATCTATGTTAGGACTGAAGGATAGGAAATAAATGCAAGCGAGCGCTGCTACAGATAAATAAAATTTTTGCACTGCTTTAAAGGAGCTACAATAGCTCAAGGTTCTTGAACATTAAATGGAGCCCCGGAGACAGATCTGATATGTAATAAAAACATGCGGAATACACCAAAACTAAATCATAATTTTAAAACTCAATGCAAACAGATTTCTTTAAATAGAAATCTGTTCGACTGTGCAAGTGTGATAACTGTGTATGCGTGCGTGCTAATAATTAAATGCGTATGCGGAATACTGTAAATAAAAAAATACAATACACTGTTGTTTGTTTATGGAAGTTCGGATATAAATATCCTACATCTCCCCTTTTTCCTTCTTCAGGAAGGTTCCACTAGAAGATTTGATCTACACCTCGTGTACAGACCCGATCCCGCAGGCAGCAGCTGCGAGAACTCCTAGACTCCACCAGCCCTTGGTTGTCTCACTCAGAACTTGTTTAACGTCTCTGTTCAAAGACTACAGACACAGATTTTAACGTCTTCGTGCTTGGACGGGATCTGATTTTTGGGTTTGAGATTCAGTCACTATACAATTTCGCTCATGAATCTCTGTGTGTGTGAGATATACAGTGTAAGAACAACTCTCGTAATAATAATATCTCACACAACTGGGAAATGCTCCTAAAAGAGCTGATTAGAACTCAGCAGTCGACGTCATTGTAAGATCCTCTCTAATGGTGGTCGACTGCTTCGTTCTTCTATTTTCTTCCCTCTGTTTTTGCACTATGCGTTGATTAATTCGTCAAAATCATTCCTCTTCAACAGTGCTTCTTGTATTTATATTGTTGTTCAAATTTCTTCCCGTTTAAAGATGTTCTGTATTTTTGATTTTACTGAATTCAACGTTGCTGATTTAGCTTGTTGTATACTGTTAACGTTGCTGAATAACGTTGCTGAATTCTGCTTGTCAACGATGCTGAATTCTACTTGTAAACGTTGCTGAATTCTGCTTGCCAACGTTGCTGAATTCTGTTGGGAACGTTGCTGAATTCTGCTTGTCAACGTTGCTGAATTCTGCTGCAAGTTACTATTAACGTTGCTGAATCTGCTGACGTCATCGTTGCTGAATTCTGCTGCAAGTTACTGTTAATGTTGCTGATTCTACTGACGTCACCGTTGCTGAATTCTGCTGCTGTAATAGTTCCAACAGCTTCTGTAATAGTTTGTCCAAACAGATTCTTCAACAGATATGCTGATGTCACGGTTGCTCATTTAGCTTCTTCAACAATTCAGCAACCTTCAACTTATATTTCAGCAACCTTCAAGGTCAAACCCCAGTACGGAGAGCAACTATAAAATAGCAGTAAACAGCAAGAATAAAATGCAGATGCTATGCAACAGCTCAACGGAATCTGCAATAGATAATGTGGCCACGGTGAGTGTAGGACATGTGGGTGCTACCCACTCACCCCTACTCGCCCACCCTTACCAGATGCATCAACAACCCAACCTATGAACTGTGGTAGCTAGCCACTCGGCGCATAGGGGAAATGAGAGTGCGGAATCACCGCTCGCCCTCACATCCTGGTAAGAAAACAGAGAGACAACAACAAACAAAGGCTGCAATAGCTGAATGGAATGCGTGTATGCAACATGCTGGAACAACAAACATATAACCATATGCAACACAACAATTACACATGGTAAGCATACACAGCTCTCACACAGAGAAACAACATCGCACATGAATCCAAACACAGTCATCTCGCAATTTATCCAAGCCAGGTTCCACGCTGAATTACAAGCTCAAGATCCGTACCTCAATTCTGCTCAACAATTACCACAAAGGAATCCCGAGAAATCTGGTTAAAACCTGCTAAAAAACGAAGCATAATTCTCAGGGATGCTATCAGAAGCTCACGGCTGGGAGCCACGCTCAACCAGCCACAATTCACCCATACAACTAAACAGGAAGCTTAAAGAAAGGCTAATACTAAGATCTCAACAACAATTCGAAGTTCTACCTCAACGACACAACACACGGCCGAAGACAGCAACTTCGCGATCTCGCTCTAGCCAACAACAGCCTCCTAGAATGATATAGAAAGGAAGAGCTTCTCGAGAGGAGTCCAATGCTACCTCGCACGTACCAAACAACGGTCGGAAACGACGGGAATTCACCGGAAAAGCTCACGGTGAACAGTACTAGGGTTCGAAGAACAGAGGTCGACAACCAAGATAATATTTCGCTAAGTATGGGATCTGGTGCTTAAAATCGAAGACCAAGTCTTCCTTAAATACACGCGTAAAAGCTGGTTAAAATCATCCGCCGACAAAACCAGTCGACGCACGCTACAAAATACAACCAGCAAATGCAAAGAAACCAACTGCTGAATTCTCAAACAACGCTAATCAAAACGGTGTCGCAGCGACTTAACAAAACGACGTCGCACCGCTTACGTCATCAAATCTGCCACCAGCTGGTCGCCTAAAACCATCGGCTGGTTCTCAAATCCAAAAGCTGGATTGTATAACACTCAAAATCTGATACCAGACGCTGCATCAAAACGCTGCGTTCCAACTTAATAAAACGGCGTCGCATAGCTGACGTCATCAAATCCGGTCGATAACCCTCGCGCAATAGCAGCCGCAAGCTACAGGAAACCAGATGCAAGCTACAGTAGAGTTGACCATCGTTGACATCTACTCTCAGCCGGACAACCAGCAGGCACACGCGTACAGATCCCACCAGCTGGTACCAGACACAACACTCAAAACGGCGTCGCACCAACTAATCAAAATGCTACCATTTTGCCCTCAACAAACGAGATAAAGCAGCAGCTGGATACAAACATGCTCCCAGCTTTCACTTAACACAACGCATCCAGATTTCACTAAAACGACGGCGTTTAGGAATCTCGCGCTACCAAAACACGCTACGACTGGATTTCACCAAAACGACCAGCTTTCACCACGAAACCAGCTTTCACCCAAAAATCACAAAAATACTAACCAAACTTTCAAACAGAGATCTGAACCACCAGAAATCTCTAAAATCCGATTAATTCCAACAAATTAATCTTAATCAACCTTCCAGGTCTCACACAGCTTCTGCTCAGTCAGCAGACAACTCAGCGGTCAACTCAGATTTGACCAATGAAAATTTCAGATTTTGGCGACGAAAATTCAGATTTTGGCCGCGAATTTAAGTAAGTTTTTTTACGCGTACAGAGCAGATTTCACCATTGAAACTGTCAATTGAGAAGGATTTATGGCTAATTAACCCACTCAAATCAATGCCTACGTTATTAATTTTGTAACAGCCATTTTAATGGCCATTAAACCTGGGAGTTAAATTCTGAAACGACAGACCTTTTGCCTCCTCCCACTACACCTATATATACCCCGTTGTGACAACAGAAGTACCCACACACTCGAAGAATTTCAGTAAAACACCAGTAGGCTTCCACGTTGAAATTCTTCACAAACTTTATCAGATTTCGTGCCTTGAACCAATCAAACTTTGGATTTCTGTATGTGGGATTTTGCTATTATATTTGTTTGCTATATTATATATTATTCATGTCAAAAATTCTGTTTTAAACCTACTGTTCGAGCACTTGTTCATGTCATATTTTGTTTCGTTTCAAGCTCTTCTTTGCACTGATTTTTCTATCGTAATATGGTTCTACGGAATATTCCGCACTCTGAGTTACGTGGTATAACTATATGGCCTCGATCCCTTAGAGGAGTAAAAATTAGGGACTGATCAGTAAACCATAGACACGAAGTAAAAGTGCTTTCTGTTCGCTATGCTCTGTTCTGTACATGCTATGTTCTGCACATGCTATGCCATGCTCTGTTCTGTTTATGCTCTGCTCTGAAATATGTTATGTATGTATATGTATAATTGTTATGCTCGAATGGTATCCCCCACTTGCTGAGTGTTTCCACAAACACTCACCCCTTACTTCTCCACCCAGATAAGAACGAAGAATAGGTTGAATAAGAGGAGAAAGAACTGTTCTGGGGCTGGTGAAGATTCAGCTTTGTTAATGTAATTTGTTTATTTCACTTCCGCAATTTCTCCGATTTTCAGATGTAAAAACGTTTGTATTTCGGTTATGTAATAGACTGGTTTGAGCCATGCTATGAGGCTTAATGTTTTATAATTTTTACAATTGTTTAATATTGCCGATGTTTATGAGTCTCGGTCTCGGGGTGTGACATTTTACGTCTCCCTTTCGTTCGCAATCTGGAAGGATCCACTAGTAGTCTTTGACAGCGGCCCGCGCTGCAACCCGATCCTATGATCAGCAGCTGCAAGAACTCCTAGCAACCAATGCACACAAGCCCGCAAGCTGTGTGTCTAACATCACTTCTTTTATGCCTCAATGAGAAAGGCTACACACAGCTTTAATGTCTCAGTGCGAAAGACAACATAGACTTTTTTAACGTCTCTGTCCAAAGACTATAAGGAGAGTATTTATTTTGATTCACTCAGTTTTCTTTTTCGCTCATCTCTCGAATATATGAGTGAATCGTGTGTGAGACTTATAGTGTATGCTCAATCTCTCGAAGATAAAATCTCACACACTGGGAAGTGCTCATGTCCGAACTGGTTCACCAATGTCTTCCCAGAGCTAGTGCTCTCGACTTTATTTTTCTTTGAAGCTTTCCATCAGTGCATTAGCTCACACCTACGTACTGAACCAGCTTGCATACCAGCTGCCACACAGTATGCAAACTTGCAAGTGGCACTGGTTTGTGTTGTGCAATCTTCTGTTTTATGTTACGTACTTGCACATTGCTCTCTCCACTTCGCGCATGCTTCTGCTTGTGCTCTGCTCTTGCTATTTATAACCCAACGCGGAGATTTTTCCGTTGGACACAAATTTGTAACCGTTGAAAATTCTTCTGACACTTTTGTACTTTGCGTTCTTTGGCTTTTAATGTGTTGCAGGCTTTACTTGACTTGAGCTCTTTTTATCGGTGCTTCTGTAGCCTTTGCTAACTTCAAGCTCTGTTCATCTAGGTCAAATAAATTAGTTTGTATTCTAGTATTCCTGTAGCCTTTGCTAACTTCAAGCTCTGTTCATCTAGGTCAAATAAATTAGTTTGTATTCTAGTATTCTGAGATTGTACAAACTAATTTATTTGATATGGCGCAAGACTTCTGATCTGGTCTACCAGCTGTTGTCCTTCCAACTGGTTTTCTTCAACCTTTTTATCACTGAGTTGGTTGCTTCATTGAGCTATTCAAATCTCTCTTCTTCTCCTCTCTATCTGCTCTTGTTCTTAGCTGCTCTTGAGCTGCTTTGAGCCAGCTTGTTCATTACACTAAGCAGGTCGCTTCACTGAGCTGGTTTCTCAGCTAGTTTCCTTCCCAGCTGGTTGCTTCTTTCACTACAGCAGCCTTCTGCTTTCTCATCATAAGCATCCAGCTGCTGAGATCCCTGATCAGGTCTTTCTCTTCCCTGATCTGGTTTACCAGCTTGGCTCTTTTCTTCTCCTCAAAAGCCACATTGTTACTTTCTTGTCCTCTTGATCCATTCAGACACCTCATCCAAGCCATCATCAAGCACACTGTTGATCCACTTGTTCATTGAGCCAATTATTCGAGGATACTATAAACCATATCCACGTAGAGCTACAACCCATAACCAGTGATTGTACAAAAATCAGTCCCGATTCATATGATGAACTGATTATTGTTGCGCTTATTATCTGACCTGCACTCGATCACTACTCTTGTCTATTCATATGCACTTGAACACTACACTTATTTGCTGCACTTGATCTGAGCTTGAACCGTGTGAGACCTGAATGATTAACGATTAATTAGGATAATTAATAGGGTTCTAACATCGACCAGATTGGCTGCGAGCTAGACTCTGAGCTGGATTACTTTGTTGAGAGTGAGCTGGTCGGTGTAGGGAGCAACTGTGTGCTTGTGCTTTGAATTATTCGTTGGAGCAGCTTCAAGCTGTTATGCTGCGAATGAGCATGGATCAGGTCCCTGCAGTAAGCTGTTGGTAGATAATAGCACAAGAGCGACCAGCTTTGGGAGTTTTGCTGCTTGAGAGCAAGATGGTCTGCGAGGAATGCCTGAGCTGGATGGCTGGACTTTCCAAGGATTCCTGTCGCGAGCTGTTTGGGGTGAACAGCTTACAAGTAAACCATTATGGGAGGCATAGCGTAGCATAGTAGAGGTAAGCTGGCATGGTCTCATGAGATGATTCGATGTATTAAAGAACGAGCTATTGGATATGGACCAAATTAGGTGCAAGCTACCAGGTAAGGACCGTGCGGTGTCCGTGAGCTGTCAACAACTTTGGAGTATTGTGCAGCAGGGAGCAGCAGGCGTGAGCTGTTCCAGGTATACGCTGTTTCTGTAGGGCTTGGCGAACAGTTTTGGGTGATGACAGCTGAATAGAGCATCCCTATTTTATGAATTGTTGTTTTATGAGTTGCTGTTTTATGAGTGCTCTTCATACTAAGGTTTGACCTCGTTTCTTTGCCCTTTTTTTGGACTGCTTTGGTCTGTGATTGGCCTTTACAGGATCTTCAGCTAGTCCAGCTGGATCGAGTGGAGCGTCGACTGGTAGATCACCTGATGGATCTGTTTTGACAGATCCTGACTAAGTTTTGAATTACACAAAACCTGTTATTGTGTTTCTAACAATTCTACTTGAGTGTACAGATTTTAGGATCAAAGAAGAAGATCAGTAGTAGCAGAATCTTTCCAGTCGTGGTTTGAATGTAAGTTCAGCAGTTGTTCTGGTTTATCAATGTAAACGGCAGCTGGATTAACAATGGAGACGTCCAAAGTTGAGTGGGTTGTTCGTAATCAGGTGGAGGCCAATTTAGACCAGCAGTTGTGATATTTGCTAAAGAGTAAATCGTATTCTCGGAGGACTAAACAAAGGAATTTGGCCAAAAACGAAGGAGCTCACTGCATAGGAGTGAGTCTTGCTCGTTGGACCGTTTCGGAGGGAATAGCACAGGCCTCATGCGAAAATGTGATCTGGAACAGAATCTATGAAGTCTGCTGGAAGAAATGTCGAAGAAGAAGATGAACAGTAGAAGTCTAGAATCAGTAGCACAAGAGCTGGTATCAGCAATGATGACGTCAGCATATCTACTGGAGAAAGAAATGAGCAGCAAGGATGACGTCATCACAATCAGCAGATGAGAAGAGAAGCGCAAGAGATAAAGCGACGTCGTAGAAGAAGATTCCAGTCGCAAGTTACTGTTGACAAAGTTGTTGCCAGTTACTATTCACGAAGTTGTCGGCAGTTGCCACTCTTATTACTGCTGACGAATCTGTTAGAAGTCGCGATTCTTATTACTGTTGATGAATCTGTTGACAGTCGCTATTCAAGAAGCTGTTGGCAGCTGATGAGCAATGTTGAACAAGAAGCTGATAACAGCAAGCGCAACAGTGAAGAGAGCAACGTCGTGCTAAAGAATCAACAGATGATTAGAGTTCAGCAGTTGAAGTTCAAAGGGAAATCAGCAGGCGCAAGCATCTGGTGGATAGCGTGTTTTTCTAAGGATTGCAAAACGACGGCGCTTGATTAAAGAGAAACGACGATGTCTTGGACTTACGAGGAAACCAGCAGATGGCTACAGTGGAATGGAATAAGCAGAGAGCTTCAACCAGCAGTTGGTGTTTGGAGTTGGCGATAGCAAAACGATGTCGTTTGAATAAGTTGGTACGACAGCGTTTTGCCTTCGCAATTAGATTCAGCAGATGGTTTCGCGCTAAGAACCAGCAGGTTCAACACTCAAGAGAAACCAGCAGATTTGATGACGTCATCATATCTATTGGAAGAAGCTGGTGGCAGCAACCGTGACGTCATCATATCTATTATAGAAGCAGTTGAAGTATGAATCAGCAGCGAAGCAGTTAACGATTTACGAGAGTTGAATGTCAACTGCTGAGCGTAATTCAAATGGCAAAAATGACAAGAAGCAATCAACAGATATTGGAATTTATCTAACGGCTATATTCGAACAGAGGCTTATATACAAAGGCAGCGCCATTGAAGATGATGTTCGACGTTGTGAGACCAGAGAGTTGTTGTTGCACAGAAAAGAAAAATCAATAGAAGACAACAACAGAGGGAAAATGAATCTGAAGTGAAGCTGTCAATTACCATTCGAGAGAGAGCCTTATTGAAGTTGACAGTGGAGCTAGAATTAGCTTGTGTAGAGAAATTTCCATAGTGTGTGAGAAACAGAGAGTTTGAGAGCTTCATTGTAACAATCTCACACACAGAGATTCATTCACACTTTATTGGTGAATGAATCTCAAAACGTTTACAGTTCCCGTCCAAGCACGAAGACGTAAAACTCATGTGTATGTAGTTAGTCACACAGTTGTAGCTGTTGTGCATTTGTGAAGTGTAGGAGTTCTCGCAGCTGCTGGTTGCGGGATTGGGTCTGTACGTGTTGTATAGATCAAAGTCTTCTAGTGGAGCCTTCCGAGGTGGAAGAAGGGGAGACGTAGGACATTGAGGTCCGAACTTCCAGAAACAAATCTACTGCGTATCGTATCTCTTTTATTCATTCAGCACTTGCATTATTTCAGCACGCATAACACACGTTTACAGTTCAGCACTTGCACAGTCAAACAGATTTATGTTGTACATAAATGTGTTTGAATCGTTTTAAAATACAAGGATTCAGTTCTGGTGTTTTCCGCATGATTTTAAATCATACCAGATCTGTCTCCGGTGCTCTGTATTTTAAATGTTCAAGAACATAGAGCTATTGCAGCTCCATAGCAGCGCGAAAATTTTTAATCACTCACTTAAATCAGCGGCTGCTAAGTTTCCTATTTAAAACAGGGACCAACAATTGGTATCAGAGCAGGTTGTTCTTGAACGAGCACTAACTTTAAAACACATGTGCTATGTTTTTAAAGTTTTTAACTATTTTGAGGAGCTTATTTTATGAAGGCCAGTTAATCTATTTTAATGTAGAACCGGTTTTTCGCTTGATGAACTGTCGGGATGCGCGAGTCTCGGGCAGATGCCAAGATTCTATTTTCGTTGTGCTGTAAGATCACTTGGAGCGAGGCTCAGTGACAAGCACATGGGGCGAGATAGAAGAAAGAAAAATCTGAGCTGTTCTCTGTTTACTGGTTCATTATATTTAAGCAACTCAGTAGCACCTGTTATTTGAAATAATATTTTGATGCTCTGATTGGCTTTTAAATGTTCTGTTTTGCGGTTTTCCAGCTGATGCTTAAAATTTTATTTTTAAAAATGATTTGAGCTCATGTTATAAAAGACAGGGAGAGTGGCGTCGCTGTCTTTGTTAATTTGAGCTATGCATCAGTTTCAGTTTCAAAATCATATAGCTCTTGCATACGGTGCTTCCCAAAAATTGGTTTTGATTTTCAAATTTAAAACTCCTGCTGTTACGTTGTTTTTGTTGTAACAGTGTAGGGAGAGTTTTGTTTTAAATATCGGGAAGACCAGCAGTTCGATCTCTTTTTTATTCCCACAAAAACGGGTAGAGAATTGCATTGATTATTAAGGTTTTGTGTAAATCAAAAGGTAGAGATTATTCCCACAAAAAGGGAGAGAATTGCATTGATTATTTAAGGTTTTGTGTAAATCAAAAAGGGAGAGATTGATGGATCTGTTTTGACAGATCCTGACTATGTTTTGAATTACACAAAACCTGTTATTGTATTTCTAACAATTCTACTTGAGTGTACAGATTTTAGGATCAAAGAAGAAGATCAGCAGTAGCAGAATCTGTCCAGTCGTGGTTTGAAAGTTAAGTTCACCAGTTGGTCTGGTTTATCAATGTAAACGGCAGCTGGATTAACAATGGAGACGTCCAAAGTTGAGTCGGTTGTTTGTAATCAGGTGGAGGCCAATTTAGACCAGCAGTTGTGATATTTACTAAAGAGTAAATCGTATTCTCGGAGGACTAAACAAAGGAATTTGGCCAAAAACGGAGGAGCTCACTGCATAGGAGTGAGTCTTGCTCGTTGGACCGTTTCGGAGGGAATAGCACAGGCCTCATGCGAAAATGTGATCTGGAACAGAATCTATGAAGTCTGCTGGAAGAAATGTCGAAGAAGAAGATGAACAGTAGAAGTCTGGAATCAGTAGCGCAAGAGCTGGTATCAGCAATGATGACGTCAGCATATCTACTGGAGAAAGCAATGAGCAGCAAGGATGACGTCATCACAATCAGAAGATGAGAAGAGAAGCGCAAGAGATAAAGCGACGTCGTAGAAGAAGATTCCAGTCGCAAGTTACTGTTGACAAAGCTGTTGCCAGTTACTATTCACGAAGCTGTCGGCAGTTGCCACTCTTATTACTGCTGACGAATCTGTTAGCAGTCGCGATTCCTATTACTGTTGACGAATCTGTTGACAGTCGCTATTCAAGAAGCTGTTGGCAGCTGATGATCAATGTTGAACAAGAAGCTGATAACAGCAAGCGCAACAGTGAAGAAAGCAACGTCGTGCTAAAGAATCAGCAGATGATTAGAGTTCAGCAGTTGAAGTTCAAAGGGAAATCAGCAGGCGCAAGCATCTGGTGGATAGCGTGTTTTGCTAAGGATTGCAAAACGACGGCGCTTGATTAAAGAGAAACGACGACGTCTTGGACTTACGAGGAAACCAGCAGATGGCTACAGTGGAATGGAATCAGCAGAGAGCTTCAACCAGCAGTTGGTGTTTGGAGTTGGCGATAGCAAAACGATGTCGTTCGAATAAGTTGGTACGACAGCGTTTTGCCTTCGCGCTTAGATTCAGCAGATGGTTTCGCGCTAAGAACTAGCAGGTTCAACACTCAAGAGAAACCAGCAGATTTGATGACATCATCATATCTATTGGAAGAAGCTGCTGGCAGCAACCGTGACGTCATCATATCTATTGGAAGAAGCTGGTGGCAGCAACCATGACGTCATCATATCTATTGGAAGAAGCTGGTGGCAGCAACCGTGACGTCATCATATCTATTATAGAAGCAGTTGAAGTATGAATCAGCAGCAAAGCAGTTGACGATTTACAAGAGCTGGATGTCAACTGCTGAGCGTAATTCAAATGGCAAAAATGACAAGAAGCAATCAACGCTCAAGATGGAAAGAATCAATGGCTGAAATAGAGTCGTGCAAATTGCCTGGATTTAAGGGAACAAGATTTGCACTATTCTGGGAAATAGTACCAATAGAAGACAACAACAGAGGGAAAATGAATCTGAAGTGAAGCTGTCAATTACCATTCGAGAGAGAGCCTTATTGAAGTTAACAGTGAAGCTAGAATTAGCTTGTGTAGAGCAATTTCCATAGTGTGTGAGAAACAGAGAGTTTGAGAGCTTCATTGTAACAATCTCACACACAGAGATTCATTCACACTTTATTGGTGAATGAATCTCAAAACTTTTACAGTTCCCGTCCAAGCACGAAGACGTAAAACTCATGTGTATGTAGTTAGTCACACAGTTGCGGCTGCTGTGCATTTGTGAAGTCTAGGAGTTCTCGCAGCTGCTCGTTGCGGGATTGGGTCTGTACGTGTTGTATAGATCAAAGTCTTCTAGTGGAGCCTTCCGAGGTGGAAGAAGGGGAGACGTAGGACATTGAGGTCCGAACTTCCAGAAACAAATCTACTGTGTATCATATCTCTTTTATTCATTCAGCACTTGCATTATTTCAGCACGCATAACACACGTTTACAGTTCAGCACTTGCACAGTCGAACAGATTTATGTTGTACATAAATCTGTTTGAATCGTTTTAAAATACAAGGATTCAGTTCTGGTGTTTTCCGCATGATTTTAAATCATACCAGATCTGTCTCCGGTGCTCTGTATTTTAAATATTCAAGAACATAGAGCTATTGCAGCTCCATAGCAGCGCGAAAATTTTTAATCACTCACTTAAATCAGCGGCTGCTAAGATTCCTATTAAAAACAGGGACCAACATCCCCGTTCTGAATCCCAGTTATATGTATTATGTATTGAACCAGGGGATGCCCTGCGTGATTTATGTATTTGGGGATCTTGATTTTTATTTTATCTGTATTTGTTGTTATTGATGTGTTGGATTTTGAGTTAAAATCCTATTTTGACTATGAATGTATTTTTAAGAGATGATTCCTGTTCAGGACCAAACGAAAATTTTTAGCCCTATTTTAATGCTTCCGTGTAATTATGATTAATTGAGTAATTAATCTGTGATTTAGCGCACCGGGCCTGACAGTATGTACAAACCCACTCCCACAACCAACAGCCGTGAGAACTCCTAGCAAACACCAACGAAGCACAGACCCGCGATCTAGTTCGTAATACAACAATCTCAGCTCTAAGC
Organism: Dorcoceras hygrometricum; assembly: GCA_001598015.1. Classification (NCBI taxonomy): domain Eukaryota; kingdom Viridiplantae; phylum Streptophyta; class Magnoliopsida; order Lamiales; family Gesneriaceae; genus Dorcoceras; species Dorcoceras hygrometricum. Next base: position 250,837 of record KQ992388.1, read on the forward strand.
TAGTTGTGCTACACTAGCACTTTGGCACTCTCTGTTTATGCTTTACAATAACTGCTCAATACTACAGAGTGTGTGAATAGAAGAGTCTGTGACATGGAAGAGAAAAATTAACAATTCTGTGTGTGTCACTTGTATGAGCTGGTTCAAGATAAACTCTGTTTCTGTGAAGAACTAGTTATCTTGTATGTTCAATAGTCTCGTTGTATGCTCTCTCTCCTTCACACTACTTTACTCTTCTATATATACTCTTTGGATGCAACGGTAATAAATGTTACCAGTAGACACGTTGAATGCATCCAAATTGAATTTTCCTACGACGCTTTAAATGCTTGTACGGTGAAAGTACAGCTTCATTAAATGTAACGCCTAGGAATTTTCCTACCTAAATCGCATGCCTTACTATTTTATTTATTTATTCGCATGAGTTATGCTATTTGATTTATTTAATTCCGACATCGAGTTCTTTTGAGATTTTTGATGTAGATGATGCGAGGTTGGAAAGAAGTTGACGAGGACACCGAGACACGGGCGATCCTTATTTTTTTTAAATTCATTCTCGAAGTCATGCGCCATGCCTTGAAACTTACTATTTTTAGAAGGTGAACATTGGAGAGGAATTTCGTTTTTGACATACTTCTAAATTTTTGCAAACCATGAGGGATTGAGAATTTTACTCTTTTAGATGATTAGCACTTTTGCTACAAAAAATACAAGTTTACACACTTGCACCTACTCCCCCTAATTTTCGAAAATCAAGGAGGAAAAGGAATCCTTTTTTTTTTGTGGACACTTTTATTATATTGAGTAACAACTTTAACTATTTTAAATAACCCACATAAGACCCTAATATACACCATTATGCAACACAACTCTTTCACAAAAAAAAATAGAGAAAACCTAGCCCTCCACTCCCTTTGTAGCCGTCGCCCCCCTTCCCCCCATCACTCCCATATTCTTCTTCATGTCCCAAGCTTCCCTCCTCCTTTGAAGCTTCAAGCATCCTCCTTGGTGTGTTCTAGTGGTTCTCCTCCATCCTCCTCCCAACAGGCATCATCTTGGTTGTAAGTTTTTCAAAGTTTAAGGCAAGTACAAAGCATCCTTGGTGCATCTTTCAAGCAATATTAATTTGTGTGTGTAGATATAAAGGATTTGATGTTTTAAATTCAGAAATGATGCTTGATTTGTATGTTAACATAAAATTTTCATGAACTTGGCAGTCATAGATCTAGACTTGTGGGAAGGAGTGGAGTCGTGTAGGTGGGAGATCGGTCATGGATGGAGAGCCACGGTTTCTCCTCGGTTCCTTTGGCTTGGGGTGAGCATGCACGGTCCAGGTGTGGCTGGGAAAGGCCCCTGGATAGATCAGGCTGAGCCCTTGAGGCCTTGGTAGACGAGGGGATGCGTGAAGGAGCTGTGCGTCGTGTGGTTCATTGAGGGTGTAGTTAGGGTTTGAGTTGATAATGGTTCGTTTGTGGCCAAGGGTTGAGTCCAAGAGGGTTATGAGAAGGTCCAGGGGTCTTTTGGGGGCTGGTCTAGTGTCTTGTCATGCCCTTTGGTCGAAAGAAGTGGTCGGTTTAGAGAAATTGACAGCACCTAGGCTGGTTTGCCCCCTGTGCATGACCAGCGTGGTTGCAGACATCGGGTTGGTCGCGTCCGTAACTATTTTTGCGTTTTTTTTGTTCCAGAGTCAAGTACGTCGAGTTAGGCTTATGTGGGTCCAAGTTTAAGGTCATTTTGTTAAGCAACGAATTTTATATGATTTTTACGGTTTTGTCGCGCAGAATGGGTCTTTTCGAGGTATTTTCGGGAAAGTTGGGAATTTGAGTCTTAGGGGCTGCCAAAATTCGTGAATTGTTTTATTTGATGTTTTAAGCTTGATTCCAGTGGATTTTAAACATTTTTAGCATTTCGTGATTTATGGAATTTAGGGAATTTAATTATGGTGTAAAATCTCTAAAAATTATAAATTCATTATGTTTGACTATTTTATGCCATTGTTGACTTTTATAAAATGTTTTATGAGCAGAAGGTTATGATTTTAGTAAATAAATTTTTTTGAGGAATTTTGAGGAATTATTTTGAGGCATGAATGAGGAAAATAAAATTTTGAATGATGGGACTTGATTGTGGTTTTTCTATGACGGATATGGGGTCGGGAGATGTTCCACTTGCCATATCAAAATGACGGGTCTGGGCTTCAGATAAATACTGAAGTGCCTTTCCAACTGACGGGTCTGAGCTCCAGATGGGTACTGGAGTGCCTTTCCAACCTATTACTAGTGTTTATTAGCTTGATCAAGCAACTTGAGGTTGAGGGACCACAGTCGAGGAACGGAATTCACGAGGAAAAATGTTTCGCAAATTTTTTTATGCATGCAAATGTTTAACGTTTATTGAGGATTTATATGTTTATGCTTTTAAATTTCAGAAAAGAAATTATTTTCAGTAGGACTATTTTATTTGCATGTGCATGTATTATTTATTATTCGTTATCAGATGGTGGATGTGGACTCTTTGACTTGGGAGGAGTTCAAGAAGATCTTCTATGACAAGTACTTTACGCTAGACGTACAGGCAAGGTTGAAGGGGGAGTTTAGGAACCTCCGGCAGGGAGACCTGTCTGTGGCAGAGTATGTGAAGAATTTCGACAGGGGTTGCCATTTCTCGCCCCTCATTGCCGATGATCCCGCTGAGAAGCTGCATCATTTCTTGGATGGTTTGAGCTCCGCTATTCGCAGGGATGTGCTGATGTCGGACCTTGAAGACTATGCCACTGCACTGAAGAGAGCTTTTAGATCTGAGCAGACGCTGAAGGATCTGCATGCTGAGGCGCAGAGAAAGAGGCCTTTCCAAGCGTAGCATCATCAACAACAGCAGCCCAAGAGGCCGTTCACTGGGCCACCTAAACCTCCAGGCCAGGGTCAGTATTTAATCTTTTAAGAAGTTATCCCTTTTGCAATTATATTAATGGATGATCTTGTTAGGGACCTCGAGACCAGCGACGAAGCCCGATACTTCTGGAAGACCCCAAGTTCAGCAGGCTCCAAGGCCTGTGGCTTAGACAAACAAACCCACATGCCCGACTTGTGGGAAGCAGCATTTCGGGAAGTGCTTGATGGGAGCTGGGGTCTGCTTCAAGTGCAAGCAGCCGGGCCACTTGTCTTTTGAGTGCCGGCAACTGAAGAAGCCTGCCATCGAAAGAGTTTACGTGATGCAGGCAGAGGAGGCGGACCCAGACACTACGCTGATCACAGGTAACCTTGCGCTTACATTATGAATTTTGTGGACTTACGTAGTAGACCTGTGACATTATTTAATAGGAGTTAACCTGATTTGTGTGTAGTGTGATTAGTGTCCTATGCATGTGTTATTTATGCCGCAGGTAGGGTAGTGGTATTAGGGGTAGCTACTAGGGCCTTATTTGATTCAGGTGCGACTCATTCTTTTATTTCTGAGGAGTTTGTGCGGCGCAAGAATGTCGCCCAGGAGAGTTTTGCAAGAGGTTTATTAGTGACGATTCCTGTTGGCGTACGGTGGCGGATCCGGATCCCACTTCCCGGGGGCGCAGCGGAAATAAAAAATTGCCCCGGAAAGCGTTCAATACATCAATAACAATATACAAACATACATAGGGTGTTCATAGATTTGTTAACTTGCTGGCGTCTAGGCGCCTGGCTCCAACCAGAAATCACAGGGAAAATCTGGCTCTTCTCGGTAGGCGGCGGTAGATCCTCCAATCAGGTCCACGACCGGATTCAATCTTCCTCCGTCAATCTGCACTAGAAGACTTGACGGATTTTATCACGGACGGAATCTCCTCAGCACGAGGATCGGAGCAAGTCCGATCACGGGGCGGCGGTCGGCGGTGGCGCGTGAAGACCGGCGGCGGCGGCGTGAGGCTAGAGAGGAGGGGCGGCCGATTTGGAATTTTGGAGGCTAGGGTTAATTATTCAAGTGAAGTCTAGTGATTAGCCCTAGAGTAACTCATACAATTATAAGTAATTCATGGGCTTGAACCGGCCCAATGGACTTGGGTCAAACCCAGGTCCATATGAACATTCGGTTCGTTTAATTCACCGTGGTTTCATCATAACTCCGATCGACGATCATATCGGACCGATCGACTCAGTTTCCAAAACTGAATATTATGATGCGAAAAACAATTTTTCAGATACCTAGTCCAAAATGACAGTTTTGCCCCTCAACAGTGGGAAATCGTAATTTGACCCCTGTTGACTTTTAGGAAGTCGCACTCCCTAAAATCTTTAATGACTTCTGCGAACCAAATGGATTCTCTGTTTAACTAAAAATTCTCGGTTTCCATGCATATCTTTTGTTTTGAAAAACAGAGCACGCTTTCTTAAGAGTTTTGCATATTGATATAACGTGTTTATTTTCCTTAGACATAGTGAATCATATAAATAGGATCTTAAGCTGCTTCATGCATCATTACTTTCAAATCAAATCATATTAAGCGGTGCTCGCTCTCAAAGAAGCCGAACCAAAATACTTTCAACGTGTTTTAGAGGAAACAGGCGGTGCGCAAGAAGTATATTGAATTTTCTGCTGATCTTGTGTTAAAGATACCAGGCAAGTAAACTCTGTTTCTTGCTCACTCAATAGAAAGCATATATTTGATTCTGTTTTTATGTTTATGTGTGAGTTTTAAAGGAAGATGGTTTCGACTGTTCTTCAAAGAAAAACCATAAAGTTCATGCTCTGTTTTATGAAGAAGTTGAGTTACTGCAATTTTTGATTCAAGGATGACTTAAAATAAAATGTTTTGGTGATGTTATTCTAATGAATTCCTGAGTTTCCAGTGATTCATTCATCGAAGTAGCTTACAAGTAGATTATTCGATTCTTTCCAGAAGTTTTAGAAAGTACGTCGAAGTCTTTAGAGGAATGTAACCTTCGTAGTTCATGGTTATCTACAATAGGAAAGCTGGTTTTATACTTCTGCTGATATTGTTTTATCGAAAATATTCTAAGTATAAATTCAGCAGATGCTTTGCTTTCGCAAATTCAGCAGATGCTGTGCTTTCGCAAATTCAGCAGATGCTTTGCTTTCGCAAATTCAGCAGATGCTTTGTAAAATCAGCAGATACATAAATCAACAGCAGCGACTGATTGTAGCAACTGAGTTATGCGCTACGACATCATTTCGATTTATAATTTTTTAAAAGACCTCGCGACTGGATTCTTGTCTTGCGACTGATTCCCATTCGTTGCGACTGGTACTGTTCACCAGCAAATGTAATTCACTTCATTATTTCAGCAGTTGCTTTACTTATTTCTAAGTACTGTGCATTCAGCTGGTATTAGTCTTGCGACTGGTACTGTTTATCCAGCTGGTCACTGTTCATTCTTCGTCTTCTTCATTAGATAACGAAAATCTCAGAAGTTGATTCTTCCTTCAATTCTAAATTTAATTAATGAATCTTTCGACTTATCTGACAGATTCAACTAGCTAAATTCTTCAGTTTTCATCTTCGCAAGCGTTACAAGGAAATCCTTTACAGTTCCAGAACATCACTAGACAAACTAAAAACCAGTAGCACAACTAAAAAGGAAGAAAACAGAGCAGGACATTGTTTTACGAAATGTTTTAAGTTATGACAATAAAAAGGGTCCCTAATGAAAGGGTGAGTGCGCGGCTGACGAACCGTGTGCCCTTTTAACCAGGAAGGACTAGGATTACAGTTCGACGGAACTGTATACCCCTTCAACCACGAGCCATAGTGCTAAGACTGATATCAGGAGTTTGATCAAACGAAATGGACCAAATGTTTAAAGTATTGTCATAAACTTTCCCAGAAAATGAAAGAAGAGCACAAGAGTGATTACGATCACAGTTCTTAAGAAATGTTTAGAGAAAATGTTTTCAGAATTGATTCATGCTTATGCTTTCGATTATTAGTAAAATTAATAAGTTATGTCACGCTTGTTTATTCTTAAGCGTAATGTTCGGACTCCAGTATATACCAGTTCTTGAACAATCGTATTCTTACTTCTGTTATTCCAGATTCTACCTGCTGGGCCTTTGTCTCACTAGTTTTTGTTGAGTGCAGGTAAATTTCAGCAGGAAGATGGAGGGAGATGAACAGAATGGAAGGAATGTGTTTATCGTGGACAATAGAGTTTCGTTTCCTTCTGTTTCGAAGTTCATAGCTTCTTTTTGAGAACACTGATGTATTGTACTGAATATTCTGGTTTAAGTTGTATCAAAACAAGATTTCAGAATTTGCTATGTTTTCAACCAGACGTTATCACACTACGAGATGCATTATTGGCAGATTGATATAGTTGTTCTCTTTATTTCCGCACCATTAAATAACTTGTTCTAGATTTCTTACCCCTGAATATGAAACATTTCAATATACTCGTTTCAACCCAGATAGTTAGTAGCGATCCATTCTCCAACGTTTATAACTTGTGATTTAGTTCAATTGAACCCCAAAACTCATGATTATTCCGCCAAGAAAATGAGGGTCGCTACACGCACTCCATAAAATCCTCCTCCTATGCTCAACACATTGAGCTCAGTTTCCGTGCGAGAATCATGAGTCCAGTACTTGTGTGACCCTCAATGGTTCAGATATACAGCTAGTCGTGGGCCTACAACCATTGCGGCTCCGAAATCACAATTTCGGACTTGCCTATCGGATCATGGTAAAGCGCCTAGAAACATCGCCCCATAATCCCCTAGGTATCACTGATAGTGCCTGCAAGAACCAGTTGGTCATGGTTAGCATACAGTACGGTCCTTTCAACACATATATCCCGATCAGATCAACGACCATTGGTAAATCGAGAGTCGCTAGAGATTCGACAGCTATGCATACATCTTGGAGATCGAATAGTGACATCGCGAGTGTTACTAGGTAAACTCATTTACCTAAAACACTTCTAGTACTCTGGCCAGAGATTTATACACTATTATCTCCTCAGATAGCATAGGATATCCACGCAAGTAAGCAAGCGGTGAATCCTCGACAACGAAGCATCGACTCCTACATTCATTGGGGCCTCATCCAATCCCGCCGCCTAATGACCCCAAGTGAGTCGGCAAACGGGTCAAAGTGAGACGCCTATCATGTAGAGCCTCAATGACGTTTCGAGTAGTGAGGACTAATCAGTACAACCAAGACCTCGGACTTATCCACTCGACAAATGGTAACCACTTGGAAAGTCCGAACGAGGGTAGTTCGATAGATCACCAGGTCACTATCCATCTGCATGCTCAGAACATCACAATGTTCCCTACCAATGAAACATGGTACTTCGCATCGCAGATGCTAGTCTCAAGCTCGGGCGGCCTTATCCTCATTTTGACTGCCCAATCTACTAGGAACGAATTCAAAATGCATAGTGACTATTAGATGTGTTTCATGATAGCCATCATATCCACTATCACATCTAACATACACTATGGTGCATTCTAGGTTTTTATCCAACGCAATTGTTAACATTATATAACATAATGAAAATAAAGAATGCCATAAATAAATGCGTATTTCATAAATAAATATTTTCATATACAAGAGTCTATAAAACCCACACGCCACAAGTTGGCTAGTCGGGCATCTACTCTAACAATCTCCCACTTGCCCTATAGCCAACTACTCATCAAGCGCAGACCCATTGTTTCGCGATGTTTTTCAAACAACGGTCCTGGCAAGGGCTTCGTAAGTGGATCAGCAACGTTGTCCGTAGAGGTGACTCTCTCAACTGATGTTTTTCAAACAACGGTCCTGGCAAGGGCTTCGTAAGTGGATCAGCAACGTTGTCCGTAGAGGTGACTCTCTCAACTGCTATGTCACCTCTAGCCACAATATCCCGGATTATGTGGTATTTCCTCAGTATATGTTTGGATCTTTGGTGAGACCTAGGCTCCTTTGCTTGCGCAACGGCACCCGTGTTGTCGCAGTACACCGGGACTGGACCAACTCCATCAGGAATGACGCCTAACTCTTGGACGAAATTCCATATCCAAACCGCCTCCTTAGCAGCAGCTGATGCTGCGATGTACTCAGCCTCAGTAGTTGAATCCGCGATGGTGTCTTGCTTGAAACTTTTCCAAGAGACAGCACCACCATTGAGCATGAATACAAATCCAGAGGTAGACTTCGAATCATCCACGTCACACTGGAAGCTAGAATCAGTATAGCCTTCCAGTTTCAGTTCACCACCCCCATAGACCATGAACATATTCTTAGTCCTTCGCAAGTACTTAAGAATATCCTTCACAGCCTTCCAATGCAAGTGGCCGGGGTTGGCCTGGTAGCGGCTCATGACACTCAGAGCATATGCGACATCCGGTCTAGTTGAGATCATGCCATACATAATACTACCTATTGCCGAGGCTATGGCACACGTGTCATGCTCTCTATCTCCTCATCAGTCTTCGGACACATAGACTTAGATATAGTGACCCCGTGGCACATAGGTAGGTGTCCTCTCTTGGACTCTTTCATAGAGAACCGCTTAAGTATGGTATCGATGTAGGTGGCTTGGGTGAGTCCGAGCATCCGTTTCAATCTATCCCGATAGATCTGTATTCCAAGAATATAGGATGCTTCACCCATGTCCTTCATCGAGAATCTACTAGACAACCATACTTTAGTTGACTGCAGCATTCCTACATCATTCCGAATGAGTAGAATGTCATCAACATAAAGTACGAGGAATGTCACAGCGCTTTTAACTACCTTCTTATATACACATGGCTCCTCGGGATTCTTGATGAAACCAAATTCCTTAATTGTTTCATCGAATCTCAGGTTCCAACTACTCGATGCTTGTTGAGACCGTAGATCGATTCTGAAGTTTGCATACCTTATGCTCACTTCCTACAGATGTGAAACCCTCAGGCTCCGTCATATAGATCTCTTCCTTAATGTTTCCATTAAGGAACGCAGTTTTCACATCCATTTGCCATATCTCATAGTCGTACCATGCGGCTATGGCCAGTAAGATTCTAATCGACTTGAACATTGCGACTGGTGAAAAGGTCTCATCATAGTCAACACCTTGCCTTTGAGTGTACCCTTTTGCGACCAGTCGTGACTTGTAGGTCAATACCTTACCGTCAGGCCCAAGTTTTCTCTTGTATATCCATTTACACCCAATAGGAACAATTCCTTCGGGAGGATCAACAAGAGTCCAAACTTGGTTCGCATGCATTGAGTCAAACTCAGACTGCATTGCTTCAAGCCACAAATTAGAATCAGCATCGGAAATTGCCTCCTTGAAAGTTCTTTGATCACATCCAACAACTTGATCACTCTGATCATCTTCAAGAAGGAAAAGTATTTGGGTGGTTTGCCCATCCACATCTCATATGGAGTCTTATCCACTGCCTTTGTGTGGACATTGTTCAACAACACTACCGCCGTTTCGAGCGCATAGCCCCAAAACGAGGTAGGAAGCTCAGTGAAGCTCATCATAGATCGAACCATGTCCATCAAGGTTCGATTACGACGCTCCGCTACACCATTGAGCTGTGGTGTGGCCGAGGGGTCCACTGCGAGAGAATCCCATTCTCTTTAAGATAGTCTTGAAATTCAGCACTTAAGTATTCACCACCTCGATCGGATCGAAGTGCCTTAATACTCTTGCCTAGCTGATTTTCTACTTCAGCCTTGAATTCTTTGAACCTTTCAAAGGATTCAGACTTGTGCTTCATTAAGTACAGTACCCATATCTAGAGTGATCGTCGGTAAAGGTGATGAAGTATGTGTGACCTTATTTAGTACCAATACTAAGTGGACCACACACATCAGTATGGATCAAATCCAATAGGCCTTGGGCACGTTCAAGCTTGCCCTTGAAGGGTTGTTTAGTCATCTTTCCCGTGAGACAAGATTCACAAGTCGGTAGGGAGTTAATGTCTGACAGATCAAACATGTCACTCCTAACTAACTTGTTCATCCTACTTAGAGAAATATGACCTAGCCTAGCGTGCCAAAGTTGTGCTGGGTTTAAGCTATCGTATTTCCTTTTAATTGTTGTTGTATGTGTTTCTACATCGCGATTTGGAACTGGTTTTAATTTTAAGGTGTACAGATTGTTTTCGCGTTCCCCAATACCAATCAAACATTCATTCTTGTAAATATTGCTAATCGACTTAGCAAACATACAAGAATATCCATCACTATCAAGCATAGAAACAGAAATAATGTTCTTTATTAATTCGGGAACAAATAAAACATCCTTCAATAACAACTTAAAATTTGACGATAGAAATAAATAGACATCCCCTATAGCTACTGCAGCAACTCTTGCTCCATTTCCAAGCCTCAAGTGGGTCTCACCCTCTCTAAGACGTCGAATTCTTGTCATCACCTGCAAATCATTGCAGATATGAGATCCTTCCGGTATCAAGTACCCAAGAAGTCGAATTAAGAGACATATTTATTTCGATATAGAACATACCTTTTGCAGTTCGCAACTGCTCGAGGTACTCCTTGCAGTTCCTCCTCCAATGCCTAGGCTTGTGGCAGTGGTGGCAAACATCCTCGGACTTGTTTGGCTTGGAAGCCTTTGCCTTTGGCTTCTTAGTGGGCTTTTCCTCCTTTGCAGGGGCAGAACGCTTCTTACCCTTGCGTCTGGGCTCTTTCTTCGCCGAGGAAGAAGAGCCCATAAGGAGGACGGTCTTGTCCTTCTTTATGGTTCCCTCAAACACGACCAGCATGTTAACCACCTCTTCGAGGGTGGCTGCCAGCTTGTTCATGTTGAAGTTGACCACAAAGGGGTCGAATGCAGCGGGTAGTGAGAGGAGAAGTACATCCACAGACAGCTCATGTGGAAGTGTGATATCAAGGCCCACCAGCTTTTAAACGAGCCCAATCATACGAACCCCATGCTCGTGGACCGAAGTCCCATCGCGCATGCGGCTCGTCATAAGATTTTTGACAGCGGTGAACCTCTCATGTCGAGAGTTCTCCCCATACAGTTCTTTGAGATGAAAGAGTATGTCAGCAGCATACTTCCTCTTCTCAAAGCACCGTTGCATTTTGTTGGACATCGATGCCATCACATAGCATCGAGTCTTAAGCTCGTCGTCCCACCATTGTTTAAGCGTAACGAGCTCCTCAGGGCTGATATCGGCAGGGGCTTCCTTCGGAGGGCTCTTCTCTATCGTATAAAGAAGTTTCTCCGAAGCCAACACAATTTTGAGGTTTCGAAGCCAGTCTTGGTAGTTCAGACCGGTGAACTTGTTGCTATCCAGTATAGCAGCGAGTGGGTTTTTGATCGAAGACATTATAAATTCAGTTATACTGAAAAGAAAAACAGACATGCATTACTAACTATATATGAAAAACGCTAAGACATAAAACAAGGTCATTTAGTTCTATGAATTACCCTCCCACTATTTTAACAACTTCACCACCCTCCAATGAAATCGGGAAAGCAAGTTTCCTTAGTGGGTACACGGAGCCCAATGAAGCGATCATGGTTCCGAATAATATCAGCCAACCATGACCCCCAAAAGGTAGTTTCCAATTGCAACCGATGCAACCTCCATGTATTCACCTCACGTCCAGTAAGGGCCCAATAATATGACGCCGTTTACTTTCATTTGTCAAGATGACCCATCAATGTTGAGTCGTGAAGGACGGTCCCCTTAACGTCCCCAATAATATGAGCCAACGTTAAAGGGAGTTTCAACCGACTCACAACAATTGTCAATGGCGTGGACAGCTTTCCGGCATACATAACCCCCTCAATAATATGAGCCGGGCCATGTATACGGGTAGCATCGGCGTACACCCATTGTTGATGGAAGGTAGGGATGATTTAAACAGATTTAAATTCCCTTTAGTTTATCGAATAAACTTTTATCTTGATATCAGTTTTAAATCGTATTTAAAACGAGGGATTTTACTTTTGAAAATTTGATCTCATGCAAGTTTAAATCAAAATTTAAAACATGCGGATTCATCTAACATATATCAAATATATATAACTTTGGGATGATCGATCGCAAGAGCTATGCTGTCCGTGGTTTCCAATCACGGACCTGGTCCAATCCTAGGTGAAATGCAATATGCAATGCAATCCTATTACAATTGCTTCCGGTTTTACAGATCTTCGGTCTTCAATATCTTTGATCGTCATGGGCCCACCATCTTCAAATGTCCTCCCACTAAATCTAGTAATTTACATTTAAATTGGCATGACATGTAAGGGATACAATTTGTAGGGGTGGGAACGGGCCACAAACAAACCCACTTTAAAAAAGATAATCAACAATATTAAATACAACCGAAATCGCAAAACCTAAACCATACACCTAACACATTGGGCACAGCTCACGATCATCCAAAACATGAAATCAATCTAATTAATATGCATAAATTTAAATAATCAAATTATTTACCACAAAATCATATTTTAATCATAAAATCGCATTTTATAATAAAATCGCATTTTGTCGATAAAATCAAATTTTAATCAACAAAATCATATTTTAATTATAAAATCATAATTTACAACTAAAATCATATTTTGCAATTTTAATTGCATTAAATTGGGCTTAAAACAATTTTAGGCCCAAAAATCTCAAAATTTCAAAATCGACCAAAATCGGCCCGATATCGAATATCGGCCCGAAAACTTCATGGTCTGCCTGGGATAGGCCCGAACAAAACCTAGAAGAAAATTAGCCGTCGCAACGATGCCAGGAGACACGCCGGACGGCGGCGGCGGCCGCCACCAAATCACGCGGCAGCATCGCCGCGCCAATCCAAGCGCACGGCCGTCCGCGGCCACCATGCGGCCATCGGCCTGCCTTCGATCGCGCATCCATGCGCGGCAGTGGAGATCACCTCGCGCCAAGAGCGGCGCACAACGGCGCGCCTGCTGCCCCATCCAATTGCGCAACCAGTGCACGAGGCAGCGGCTGTCAGGCCTCGTGCTCACAACAGATAAACACATGCGGAAGCTATCAAAAAGTGGGTAAAATTTTTGCTTTTAGGCCCGACGGTTTTAAACATATAATTTAAAATACAACGATACTTAAAATATGTTTCCCAAATCATAAAACAATCAACAACAAAGAATACATAATTCAAACATGTATCATACTCCCCTGCGGGTACAACAACAAAGCGCAGGGCATCCCCCTGGCTAACTGATACATATATATATATATGCTATATGCTACTGGGACACACTAGCCACCTCCTGGGGCACCACCAGCTGGGTTGAAACCACGACCAGCTGTAGAACCTGGATTTCCTGAAAACAACGCAACAAAGAAACAAACCAAGCCCCGGAGGGACATGGGGTCAAACCCCAGTACAGAGAGCAATAATACAACAGAAATAAACAGCAAGGAATAAAATGCAGGTGCTATGCATGAGACGCCAAGGAACAAAGGAAAGCTCGACCCACAAGGGAGCTAAGGAACTCAAACATAGCTCCAAGAATCATCGACAACGAACAATGGCCACAGGGTGTGTTCACAGTGTGGTAGTGAGCCACTCGCCATGAATGAGAGTGCGGTATTGCCGCTCGCCCTCACATCCTGGTAAGAAACAACAACAATACAACAAGGTACAAAGACTACCAAAGCTGGAATGGAATAACATGCGTGTATGCAACATGCTGGAATACTGGCATATAAAAATATGATACGCAACAAATACACAAATAGCATACACAGTCCTCAACCAGGACCACAACAAGCACGGCAATCCAACCCAGCCATCTCGCAATTCATCCATGCCACGTTCTACGCTGAATTACAAGCTCAAGATCCGTACCTTATACTGAGCAACAATTACCACAAGGATTCCCAAGAGATCTGGTTCCACCTGCTCAAATATACGACACACAGATCTCAGAAATTCACACAGAAGCTCACGGCCAACCTAAAAACGCATGGCTGGGAGCTACAACTCAACCAGCTAATCATTAAACCTCAACAACCAAACAGGAAGCTTAAAACTATGGCTAGAAACAAGGTCTCGAAGCTGGACAGAAACGCTACCTGCACAACAAAACTCACGCACGAGAACAGCAACTTCGTGCTTTCGCTCCAGCCCACAACAGCTTCCAGAAACGGTGAAGGATGATAGAGCTTCTCGAGAGGAGTCCAACGCTACCTCACACGAGCAAAACAACCACCGGAAATGCCGGGAATTCACCGGAATAGCTCACGGTGAACAGTAACGAGGGTTTGAGAAAACAGAGAACGAAAGGCTGGAAAATATTCTAAGTATCGAATCTGGTATCAAATTTGAAGACCAAGTCTTCCTATAAATAGCACTAGCAACGACTGGAACCAATTCAAATAATTGTCCACCGACAAAAACTAGCAGGCACAATCAACCAGCAGATGCAAAGAAACCAGCTGCTGAAATCTCAAACCACGCTAAACAAAACGACGACGCATAGCCTACGCCATCCAGTCGCTAGCTACAGTAACCACCACCAGCTGCAAGCTACAGTAGCGAACAATCTCTCGCAGCTGGACAACCAGACGCTGGTTCAAAAATACAAAAGCTGGAACCAGCTGCAACATACAAAATGCAGCGTTGCAACTAATCAAAACGGCGTCACACAACTGACGTCATCTAGTCGCTAGCTTTCGCGAAATACCAGTCGCAGGCTACAGTGCACCACCATTCGCAAGATACGAAACACAACCAGTCGCAAGCTACAAAACTTTGACCCGCATTGACATCTACTCCTGCTAAACAACCAGCAGACACTTGCACGCAAATCCACCAGCTGGTACCAGACGCAACCTCGAAACGACGTCACGCCAACTAATCTAAACGTAGTCGTTTTGATCCTCAACGCAAATAAACTAACGCAACTGCTGATCACAACACGCTCAACTAAACTTCACGCAAACGACAGCGTTTCAGGAATCTCGCGCTAAAACACGCTTCGACTGGTTTTGCCACCGACCAGCTGCTAGCTCACAACACCAGCTGATACGTCAACTAGCAGGTACCTCAAATATGCGAAAATACAAAATCTCCAGGATTGTTCAACACACGAAATGGAACCCGAAAATGCAACTCAAACACTCAAATAGAGATCTTAAACCAGCAGAACCTCTATTTATCGATTCATTCCAACGATTAATCTCAATTACAAATCCAGGTCTCACATTTCTCCCCCACTAAAAAGGATTTCGTCCTCGAAATCAAACAACAATTCTGAAAGCACGACACAGCAACTGAAACTCGAAGCAACAACAAGAAACTAAGCAGAAACTCGCCCAACACAAGGCCAAGAGCTCAATATAACTGAGCAAACAAATCACAACAACTAAGGAAGGAAAACAGCAAAAACTACTAGCTACTGGAAAATATAGCCCAACAGCTACTCAAACAGATGCGGCCACTCGCGCTGCATCTTTTCTTCCAGCTCCCAAGTAGCTTCTTCCCTACCATGCTTTCTCCACTGCACCATCACCAACGGAATGGTCTTATTCCTCAACTGTTTCTCTTTTCTGCCAAGGATCTACAAAGGGTATTCCTGATAGCTCAACGACTGATCTAGCTCTACCTCGTCAGTTCCAAGAACATGAGACGGATCTGGCTCGTACTTCCTCAACGTGGAAACGTGAAAGACGTCATGCAAAGAAGATAACTCGGACGGCAACAACAGACGATACGCCAAAGGGCCAATCCTCTCAACAATCTCATACGGAACAACGTAACGAGGGGCTAACTTTCCCTTGCGTCCAAAGCGCATCACACTACGAAACGGAGAAACCTTGAGAAATACACGATCACCAACCTGAAACTCAAGAGGTCGACGCCTCTTATTCGCATAACTGGCTTGGAGATCCTGGGCAGCCGAGTGTAACTAGGTAAACCCATTTACCTAAAACCTTCTAGTACTCTGGCCAGAGAGTTATACACTATTATCCCCTCAGATAGCATAGGATATCCACGCATGTCTGCGAGCGGTGAATCCTCGACAACGATGCATCGCTCCTACATGCATCGAGGTCTCACCCAATCCCGACGCCTTATGACCCCAAGTGAGTCGGCAAACGGTTCAAAGTGAGACGCCTATCATGTAGAGTCTCAATGACGTTTCGAGTCATGAGGACTAATTAGTACAACCAAGACCTCGGACTTATCCACTCGACAAATGGTAACCACTTGGAAAGTCCGAACGAGGGCAGTTCGATAGATCACAAGGTCACTATCTATCTGCATGCTCAGAACATCACAATGTTCCCTACAAATGAAACATGGTACTTCGCATCGCAGATACTAGTCTCGAACTCGGGCGGCTTTATCCTCATTTTGACGGCCCAATCGACTAGGAACATGTTCAGAATACACAGCGACTATTAGATGTGTTTCATGATAGCCGTCATACCCACTATCACATCCAACATACGCTTCAGTGCATTCTAGGTCTTTACTCAACGCAATTGTAAATTATTACACACATAATGAAAGTAAAGAACGCCATAATAATAAATGCGAATATCATATATAAAGATTGTTTCATACAAGAGTCTATAAACTCACACGCCACAAGTTGGCTAGTTGGGCATCTACTCTAACAATCTCCCACTTGCCCTAAAGCCAACTACTCATCAGACGCAGTCCCATTGTTTCGCGATGTTTTTCAAACAATGGTCCAGGCAAGGGCTTCTTAAGTGGGTCAGCAACGTTGTCCGCAGAGGCGACTCTCTCAACTGCTATGTCACCTCTAGCCACAATATCCCGGATTATGTGGTATTTCCTCAGTATGTGTTTGGATCTTTGGTGAGACCTAGGCTCCTTTGCTTGCGCAACGGCACCCGTGTTGTCGCAGTACACCGGGACTGGACCAACTCCATTAGGAATGACGCCCAACTCTTGGACGAAATTCCTTATCCAAACGGCCTCCTTAGCAGCAGCTGATGCTGCAATGTAT
>KQ992389.1:4476-18392 GCA_001598015.1 Dorcoceras hygrometricum
ATGGAGTTGGTCCAGTCCCGGTGTACTGCGACAACACGGGTGCCGTTGCGCAAGCAAAGGAGCCTAGGTCTCACCAAATATCCAAACATATACTGAGGAAATACCACATAATCCGGGATATTGTGGCTAGGGGTGACATAGCAGTTGAGAGAGTCGCCTCTGCAGACAACATTGCTGATCCACTTACGAAGCCCTTTCCAGGACCGTTGTTTGAAAAACATCACGAAACAATGGTACTGCGTCTGATGAGTAGTTGGCTTTAGGGCAAGTGTGAGATTGTTAGAGTAGATGCCCAACTAGCCAACTTGTGGCGTGTGGGTTTTATTGACTCTTTGTATAACGATCTTTATTTATGAAATACGCATTTCTTTTATGGCATTCTTTATTTTCATTATGTTATAATGTTAACAATTGTGTTGGATAAAGACCTAGAATGCACCATAGTGTATGTTAGATGTGATAGTGGATATGATGGCTATCATGAAACACATCTAATAGTCACTGTGTATTCTGAACTCGTTCCTAGTCGATTGGGCCGTCAAAATGAGGATAAGGCCGCCCGAGCTTGAGACTAGAATCTTCTATGTGAAGTATCATGTTTCATTGGTAGGGAACATTGTGATGTTCTGAGCATGCAGATGGATAGTGACCTGGTGATCTATCGAACTACCCTCGTTCGGACTTTCCAAGTGGTTACCACTTGTCGAGTGGATAAGTCTGAGGTCTTGGTTGTACTGATTAGTCCTCACTACTCGAAACGTCATTGAGACTCTACATGATAGGCGCCTCACTTTGACCCGTTTACCGACTCACTTGGGGTCATTAGGTGGCGGGATTGGGTGAGGTCCCAATGCATGTAGGAGTCGATGCTTCGTTGTCGAGGATTCACCGCTCGCTTTCATGCGTGGATATCCTATGCTATCTGAGGAGATAATAGTGTATAAATCTCTGGCCAGAGTACTGGATGTGTTTTAGGTAAATGGGTTTGCCTAGTAACACTCGCAGGTGGCGGGATTGGGTGAGGTCCCGATGCATGTAGGAGTCGATGCTTCGTTGTCGAGGATTCACCGCTCGCTTTTATGCGTGGATATCCTATGCTATCTGAGGAGATAATAGTGTATAAATCTCTGGCCAGAGTACTGGATGTGTTTTAGGTAAATGGGTTTGCCTAGTAACACTCGCGATGTCACTATTTGATCTCCAAGATGTATGCATAGTTATCGGATCTCTAGTGACTCTCGATTTATCAATGGTCGTTGATCTGATCGAGATATATGTGTTGAAAGGACCGTACTGTACGCTAACCATGACCAACTGGTTCTTGCAGGCACTATCAGTGATACCTAGGGGATCATGGGGCGATGTTGCTAGGCGCTTTACCATGATTTCTTTCATAAACTCAGATGTGGGGATAATAGCCCAGATCCCTTCATTAATTTCTTGTGATTTATGGCTTAGAAGCTCTCCATAGGGTTGTGCACTTGATGAAATGACTTCTGAATTCAATCTTAGCATATAGCTCATTGTGAAAGGGCAATCGACACTCTCGACGACTGCTCACCCTTCCTTTATGAAAGGGCAACTGACATCTGGATAGCTGCTCACCCTTCCTTTGTGACCGTCTGTTATCTATGCCATAAATCCTTTAAAACTAAACTTTTCTTCCTTTAAACTCATATCTGGTTGAAATCAGCTTTGAAAATTATCGGGTTTCACTTTATATCAAAACACACTTCTCTTTAAAATTCTACTGAGCATCAGATTTGACTACTGGGAACTCATCGCTGAAATGAAACAGATCTGTCTAACAAAATGATATTTGGGAATTAAAAACAGATCTCTATCATAAAACAGATTTGTCTATCGGGATGGTATCGCTAACGTTGAAACAGATATGACAAAAGAAACAGCGCCGTTAGCGTGAAACAAAGTCTGACTAGGGAAATACGTCGCTAATCATTGAAACAGATTTGACTATGAAACAATAATGCTAGCGGGAAAACAAATGTTACCATAAGAATAGTGTTTTGGGTGTAAAAACAGATGTAACATCGGTCAACTCAGATGTCAACACAATTGGATTGGTCAAATCATATGTCAACGCAATTGGATTGGTCAACTCAGATGTCAACGCAAAGGTGAAATTGTCGACAATATAGAAACTGACTAATTTCAGATGTTAACATGAAATCTGGTTGTTAACATTCTGGCTATATAACTAGTGTTGTGACATCCGAACGACTTCCACGATACCAGTGCTACTTATCAAACCAGATCTATTCTCCGATTTAACCAGCATCACCGATTACTAGAAATCAAGTCTAGACGTCACCGAACACCAGGAAGAAGAACTTTCTTGAACATACAATGACTCAAATCTGAACTGCTCAGTACTTAAAAACATCCTATCTTCATTAAAACATTCTGAAAAGCTTTAAAACAGGAACATAACTTTGAACCCGATCTTTTCTTTTCTTAAACGTCCTTGAACATACGTAAACATGAACTTAACTTTGTCTTTAACATAAATAGGCAACCAACACATACTGAAAAACGATATATGCTTTAAAATGGTGTAGCAAGAATCAGCTTTTACTTGCCTTAAACTGAGAAACACAAAGACAGTTGATTCCTGCAGAAATCCTCCCTCAAGCCGCCACAACGAGCTCCTTTGAAATATTTGAGAGAACAAGAAAGAGTTTTCTTCAACAAGTGGAAAATGAACTTTACTTTCCTTTCGAAACCAACATTATAAGGGAGGAGGATTAGTGGCAGGTGATGTGTTATGATTAAGCATGACACGCCATACCTATATTTGTGAAATTTAGTAAAATTTCCCTCTCGGTATTTTAATCTTGCAAATTTGCCAAAATGGTTTTAAAAAGAACAGTTTGCTCATTAAAACATTTTCGAAATAACTGAGAAATCTTCTCGCGTCTTGCGCTTGTGGTGAGATCTACCTGGAATCTGCTCACGTCGTGTCTCAATGCTGAAACTTAAGAAATCAGCTTTGAAATAAATAAAACATCTCATGCTAAAATCTGGAATATCAATTTAACCCTTAAAATAGAAAAGGTTCATTTATGTGGTCCTTTGGATTTTGGGGCGATAAAACTCTACCCTCCTCGAAATTTACTTACCAAACAAATATGGGTAAAGGCTAAGCATATCAGCTTCAGTCTCCCAAGTAGCTTCTCGTTCTGATTGGTTAGACCATTGCACTTTAACCATAGGAATACTACGGTTTCTCAGCTTTCTAATTTCTCGAAAAAGAATCCTCTCGGGTCTCTCTTCGTAACTCAAATATGGTGTTAACTGAATTGGCTCACTACTTAATACGTGCGAGGGGTTAGGAATATAATTCCTCAAAGCCGAAACATGGAAAACACTATGCACTGCAGACAAATGAAGGGTTAATGCTAAACGATAAGCTAACGTTCCTACTCTTTCTAAAATATCATAAGGTCCGATATATCTTGGACTCAACTTCCCTTTCTTCCCAAAACGCATTACTCCCTTCATTGGAGCTATTTTAAAAAACTACGTGATCACCAACCTCAAAACTCAGCTCTCTTCTCATATTATCTGCGTAACTCTTCTGCCGGTCTTTGGGCTCAGCTTTAATCCGTTCTTAATCACACTATGCACTGCAGACAAATGAAGGGTTAATGCTAAACGATAAGCTAACGTTCCTACTCTTTCTAAAATATCATAAGGTCCGATATATCTTGGACTCAACTTCCCTTTCTTCCCAAAACGCATTACTCCCTTCATTGGAGCTATTTTAAAAAATACGTGATCACCAACCTCAAAACTCAGCTCTCTTCTCATATTATCTGCGTAACTCTTCTGCCGGCTTTGGGCAGCTTTAATCCGTTCTTTAATCTTTCTAACAGCTTCCGCCGTTTGCTCAACCACATCTGGTCCTAAACCAGATCTTTCTCCTATCTCATCCCAATGAAGAGGCGTTCTACATCTGCGTCCATAAAGAGCTTCATATGGAGCCATCTCGATTGAAGATTGGAAACTGTTGTTATACGCAAATTCTACCAACGGTAGCTTCGAATCCCAGTTCTCTGAAAAATCCACAATACAAGCCCTGAGCAAATCTTCTAGAGTCTGATTCACCCTTTCTGATTGTCCATCAGTCTGGGGGTGAAAAGCTGTGCTAAAAGTCAATTTCGTACCCAAAGCTCTATGAAAACTCTTCCAAAAAGCTGATGTGAATTTCGGATCTCTATCAGATACTATCGATACTGGAACACCATGCAGCCTCACTATTTCCTTCACATACAAATATGCATATCTACTCACATCGTAGGTTGTCTTAACTGGTAAGAAGTGAGCAGACTTAGTGAGTCTGTCTATTATACCCAAATAGAATTGTATCCTTGAACAGTTTTGGGTAGACCAACTACAAAATCCATAGCTATACATTCCCATTTCCATTCTGGAATAGGCAAGGGTTTCAATAAGTCTGCTGGTCTTTGGTGTTCAGCTTTCACCAATTGACAAGTCAAACACTCAGAGACAAATCTAGAGATGTCTCGCTTCATTCCTGGCCACCAATACAACTTCTGGAGGTCCTTATACATTTTAGTACTCCCCGGATGTACTGAATATGGGGCTGTATGGGCTTCTGTCAAGAGATCTGTTCTCAGCGTATCCACTTGAGGCACCAAATCCTGTCATGAAATCTAATTACTCCTCCTTCTGAAAAGTAGAGGTTGCTACTTCTTTCTCTACCTTGCTTAACCCACTTCTGAAGTTGCTCATCTTTAGGTTGTACCTCTCGAATCTGATCTATCAGATTTGATCTTATGGAGAGATCTGCCAAGACCGCCTTACTACCACTGGGTACTATTTCCAAATCAAACTTCTCAATTTCAGATGCCAATGGTCTCTGGACAAAAAACTGGGCTAATCCAACAGATTTCCTACTTAAAGCATCAGCAACCACGTTAGCTGTGACGCCCGAACCCATGGGATCACGAAATTGGGGTAAATAAAAATTTTCGAATAAAAAGAAGTGCTGAAAGACAATTTGTTATAAGCTGTATTTCTTATAACTTAAAAATAAATTGAAAAACGAATACAAAAGCTGACAAACACGTATACACTTGCGCGCCAACTGCTGACAAACATTTTTGCGGAAAACAGCTTCTATTATATATATTTCAATTGCGGTGTACAACAGCTGATATTCTATATGAACTACTACTGTTGCAACTGATTTAATACAGTCTCTACAAAAGATGAAATAACATCAGACTTGACACGGAAAATGCTGGCCATTGACAAACACACACCACCCAGCAGCTGATTCAAGTTTCACCTCCCGTTCGCTCCCCAGCTGTCGAACCTGCACCATTTTAAAAGCTAATGAGCCTAGGGGCTCAGCAAGCAAAACCTGAGTGATAACAATTTCATTTAACGCAGGCAGACCTCTGAACATACATAACTGAGTTAAAGGAACATCATAAATCATTCTTTTGTAAACATTTCATAAACATTTCTTCCTTTCATAAACTTGGAGATAGGGGATAATAGCCCAGATCTCATCATCATCAATATCATTTTCTTTAAATTTATGGCTTAGAAGCTCTCCTTAGGTCCGTTGTGCACTTTGATCAAAATGGCTTCCGATATCAGTTTTAGCATATAGCTCATATGAAAGGGCAGTCGACATCTGGACGACTACTCACCCTTCTCCTTGTGACCGTCTGTTATCTATGCCATAAACCTTAAAATAACTTTTTTTCCTTTAACATCCTTTCTTTCTTTGAAATCTCTTTAAACATCATCGGGTTCCTTCATTTAAAACTCTCGCTTCCCATTTTAAACTTTACTGAGTATCGAATTCGACTGTTGGGAACTTACCGCTGAAATGAAATCAGTCGTAACAAAGTGAAACAATACTTTGAAACAAAACAGATCTTCACTGTTCACGTTTATCGTAAAACAGCTGCAAGAATATCTGTTAACATTTGAAACAGACGTAGTAAATGAAACGATGTCGTTGAAGTAGGAAACAAACATGATGACGTAAGAATATCTGCTACCAGTTGTAACTTAAGGAAACGACGTTGTTAGTTTGAACCAGTCGCAACAATAATCGCTAACAACGCGACGCGGGAATAAGTGTAAAACGATGTCGTTTGCTTTAAGAAGCTGATGTAAGAAAGTCTGATAATAAGAATAAACAGACGTAAGAACATCTGTTACCAGATGTGACTCTGAATAAGTGAAACGATGTCGTTTGCAC
Source organism: Dorcoceras hygrometricum (assembly GCA_001598015.1). Classification (NCBI taxonomy): domain Eukaryota; kingdom Viridiplantae; phylum Streptophyta; class Magnoliopsida; order Lamiales; family Gesneriaceae; genus Dorcoceras; species Dorcoceras hygrometricum. The sequence goes on from KQ992389.1 coordinate 10,742, forward strand.
AACAAACAGACATATGAACAGTGCAACGACTGAATGCAACGATACGATGCAACAGCTGATGAACAATAAAACTAACAGCTGATGAACAATAAAACCAACAGCTGATGAACAAATGTAAAGCTGACAACAGCTGAACAAGAACAATGTAAAGCTGACAACAGCTGATGTGAGAAATTCTCGAAACCAAAAGCTGGCTTTAAACTTGGTGTTGCAACATCAAAACGACAGCTATGCTATCAGCTGTTATCTATCAAACCAGAATTTATACTGATTTTACTAACAACATCCGATTACATAGCGTCAAATTCCAATGTTACCATTCACCTGAAGGAAGAACATTCATGAACATACTTGAATCAAACTCGAATCCTCAGTATCCATATTTTTCTAGAAAACACTTGGAAGCATAAAAACATCATTTTGAACCCAATATTTCCTTCCTTGAACATGCTTAATTCATTTTAAACATGAACTTCAACATACTATAACATACAGGCAAGCAGATCCGTAAAATGAATAAAATCAATATATGCTTTAAATGGTGTAGCAAAGGATCAGCTTTTACTTGCCTTAACAAAGCTTTTCAACCGTGGTTAATTCTGGCAGAATCTTCTCCCTGAGCAACACACGAACTTCTCTGTATTTTATTTTGAAGAATACTAAAGATTTTCTTCGCAAATGATAATGATCTTGCTTTCAAAACAAGTTTAAATATGGAAGGGATTAGTGGCAAGGTGCTATGTTTACAAAGCATGACACACTTCAATCAAGTTGTGAAATTTTAGTAAAATTCCCTTTCATCTCATTTTAAATTTGTAAAACACCAAACCCTTTTCAAAAGAAATCATTTGTCCTCCTTAAAGATATTTTCAATCGATTTAAACCTGCTCATGTATCGCTCTTGGAGTCATCTGCTGGAACCAGCCGCGACGCATCTTATTTTCTGAAATCAATAAAAATCAGCTTTTGCCAACAATTAAATTGTCATTTTGACCCAATGAAAATAAACAAGATTCATATATGTAGTCCTATGGATTTTGGGGCGTTACATTAGCCTTTCCCGGATGATAGCTGATTATGCAATCATAATCCTTCACCAGTTCTAGCCATCTCCTCTGCCTCATATTAAGTTCCTTCTGAGTGAAAAAGTATTTGAGGCTCTTATGATCAGTGAATATCTCACACTTCTCCCCATAAAGATAATGTCTCCAGATCTTAAGGGCAAAAATTACGGCTGCCAACTCTAGGTCATGCGTGGGATAATTCTCCTCATGATCCTTAAGTTGTCTGGAAGCATATGAAATCACTATTCGGTCCTGCATTAGTACATCACCTAAACCCAACTTAGACGCATCTGTATATATGACAAAATTTCCTTGATTCGATGGCATGGTTAGCACAGGGGCTTCTATCAGCGCTTGCTTCAACTTGTCAAAGATGAATTGACATTCTGGGGTCCAATCATACTTAACCTGTTTTCTTGTTAACGAGGTCAAGGGAACTGCTATCTTGGAGAATCCTTGGATAAATCGCCTGTAATATCCAGCTAATCCCAAGAAACTCCTTACTTCTGAAACAGATCTGGGTACTAGCCAGTCAAGAACAGCTTCTACCTTGGCTGGGTCTACTTCCAATCCATCCTTAGATATAATATGGCCTAAGAATGCAACTTTCTCCAACCAGAAATCACATTTACTAAATGTGGCAAACAATCGCTTATCCTTCAAAACTTGAAGCACTGTCCTCAATTGTTCGACATGCTCAGATCTGGTCTTAGAGTATACTAAGATGTCATCTATGAATATAACTACGAATTGGTCCAGAAATGGTTGAAAAACTCTATTCATTAAATCCATAAAAGCTGATGGGGCATTAGTTAAACCAAAAGGCATCACTAAAAACTCATAGTGATCATAACGAGTTCTAAAGGCTGTCTTATAGATATCTGCTGCCTTAATATTTAACTGGTGATATCCAGATCTCAAGTCAATCTTAGAGAAGACTATCGATCCCTTTAACTGGTCAAAATGATCCTCAATCCTAGGAAGGGGATATTTATTCTTAATAGTTAACTTATTCAACTCTCGGTAATTTATACATAATCTCAAACTCCCGTCTTTCTTCTTGACAAAAAGAACAGGGGCTCCCCAAGGTGAAGTGCTTGGTCTAATAAATCCTTTCTCTATCAGATCTTATATCCGTTCCTTAAATTCCTTCATTTCTGATGGGGCTAATCGATAGGGTGGTCTAGATATAGGGGCTGCTCCTGGTACTAAGTCAATCGAAAATTCCAGCTCTCTATCTGGTGGTAGTCCTTGTATATCCTCTGGAAAGACCTCGGGAAACTCATTCACTACCTCTGTGAGACTCTCTTCCCACAATTAGTATAATCTCATCTAATTGGGCGATTAGTTAATCCAAACGAATTTATTACATGAAATCTGGTTCGTAACAACATATTTTTTATATAACAGCAGAAGACTAAAGATCTCAACTTGTATCGCAAAAGCTATTTATTTATAAGTCATACTTACTGTACAAATAAGTCATACTTACTGTACACAGTTAATACAACCTAAAGTCATTCATACAAGTTTGATTCACAATTACAAAACCAGATTCTAGTAAGACTAAGATTAACTATCCAAAACCTAGACTATCAGCTGGTGTCTAGTCTTCTTGCTTCTCGCCCTTCCTCTAGGTAGTAATCTCTCGCTACCCTTGTTTACTCCCACTAGTTCCTTCCTCCTGTTGTCATGCACACATACAAAACAAAACAACAGCCGGATAAACTCCGGTGAGAATCATCTCAGTATAATTAACAGGTATATGCAATAGAATAGATAAACACATATCAATCAGTATCAGCTCTACAATGCAAAGCAATGAATCTATCTCCATTCTTCGTTCCAGAATTGATTCCATTTCACCTCAACACCATCAAGATTCGTATCCGATCTTGACATGGATATCCATCTATCGAAGTTAACTCCAACTTCGAAAATCAGGTCATCTCAGTCCTGGGCATTATAATCAATTCATATTCTCTTCATGTTATGCAATATCATGCAAATATAAAAGATCCACTACCTGTGATGGATCGACACATACAATTCAAGTTCTAAATCAAGAACAGTAACTACAGAGTATGTGATTTCATCGGGATAACTCAAGAAATATCAGTCTTGAGTATTCTAATTCCCTGACTTACGCTGTCAAATTATACCTTCGTTAATCTCTGTTCAATTCTTCCAATATTGCTTCCTCTTTCTTGCACTTGTTCCCAGTAACTCACAGAGTCAAATCCTGAAGTATGTAGCAAAAGTTACAAGGATTTCGAATTCAATCTTATTTATAGGAGAATATCTCTGTTATCTGCAGCATTTCCAATGTGTTCAATACGAATTCCACGTGTCATGCTGAGTATTTATATATCATTATAGGATAAACTTCCACCGCTTCGAAACGCAGCTTCTTCGATCATCGCTTATAATATATCAACTATTCTACTCACAAATTAAGCGTTACTGAGTAATTCTTGCGACTGGTACTAATAATTCTCAGGACTGGAAGCGGTAGCTACACTCAGTTGCAATGATATCCAGTCACAACGTAACCAGCTTTTACAACCAGACGTCATAACCAAACATAACAACCAGTCGCTGTATTTCAATATCAAAACGATGCCGTACCAACTAACCCAAATGACGTCGCAACATACCAACGACTGATTCCAATCTCTACTGAAAGAACTCATCAGCTGGTCACACTAAAATACTTCATCGACTGGTCCCGCTACTAATTCGAACGGTGTCGTATTACGATTCCTGTTTCATAAGTAAAAACGACGTCGTGTTGCTCCCATGACTGGTCAAACCAGTAGATACACAAACCATCGAGTGGTTTCAAACCCAAAAGCTGGACAACCAGACGCTGCATCAAAACGCTACGTTCTAACTAATTCAAACGACGTCGCATAACTGACGTCATCAAATCCAGTCGCTAACTCTCTCGCAAAACCAGCTGCAAGCTACAGTAAAGTTGACTGGCGTTGACGTCTGGATTCCGCTACAATAGCGCTACTACCGGTCTTCGTGATACGACAACGTATTGCACTTATATTATCAACGACTGGTAAGATTCTACCAGCTTTCTCCAAAACCACCACGTTTCATTATCTGGTCGCGATAACTTACGCAACGCACCAGACTTCACCAAAACGTCAGCGTTTTACTTCCAATTGCTACGAAACCAACACAACCTTCAAATCTCAACCAGATTCCACCAGTCGACTGGTTCTTCGACCCAGCAACTGGTCATCCAGTCGCAAGCCAAATCTTCATAATTCAACTATTGATTTTTCCCGCTACGACTGGCTTCCTCGTTGCTGCTGGTTTCTTCCTCAAACAACAATAACCCGTCGTCTGGAACTCTAACTTTATTAATTCTCGATATAATAATCTCGGGCATTACATTTCTCCCCCTCTAAAACATGAGTTCGTCCCCGAACTCGTCAGCAGTTTCTACATGCACACAAGAATAATTAAACAATAGAATCTGAATAAGAACTACCTCGTTGGAAAAGGTAAGGAAATCGTTGTTTCATATCTTCTTCAACTTCCCATGTAGCTTCTTCAACTCCATGTCGATTCCATTGAATCTTCACCAATGGAATGATCTTTGTTCTGAGTTGTTTTTCTTTTCGATCCAGAATCTGTATTGGTTGTTTACTTTGTCCCCTGTTTCAAAACTCAAAGGCCTACGTCTGGTATTCGCATATCTAGTCTGTCTCTGTTGCGCTGTTCTCATTTCCTGTTGAATCAACTTCACCTTCTCAGTCATTTCTCTAATCAAATCGGGTCCCAATTCAGGTACCTATGATACATCATCCCAATATAATGGTGAACGGCATTTACTTCCATATAATGCTTCAAACGGAGCCATTTCAATACTGGTTTGATAGCTGTTGTTGTATGAAAATTCCACTAATGGTAGTGAATCTTGCCACGAAACACAAAAAATCCAATACTACTGCTCTAAGAATATCCTCAAGAATCTGAATTGTTCTTTCAGTTTGTCCATCAGTTTGAGGATGTATGCAGTGCTCAAATGCAATTTCGTACCTAGAGCTTGTTGCAAGCTATTCCAAAAATGTGAAGTAAACCTTGGATCTCTATCAGATACAATCGATTTTGGTATACCATGAAGTCTAACCACTTCTTTAATGTAGAGATCTGCCATTTGATCATATCGATAGGTCATTCGATATGGAATGAAACAAGCTGATTTCGTCAACCTATCGATAATTACCCAAATAGCATCGCAACCTCGAGATGTTTTTGGTAATTTTGTCACAAAGTCCATGGAAATGTGATCCCATTTCCATTCAGGAATGGACAGACTTTGTAATAAACCAGCAGGTTTCTTCCTTTCAGCTTTCACCTGTTGGCAAGTCAAGCACTTTGAAACAAAATTAGCCACATCAGTCTTCATTTGTTTCCACCAATACTATTTCTTTAGATCATTGTACATCTTCCTACCTCCAGGATGCACACTGAATCTACTTCGATGAGCCTCATTCAAAATCCAAGTTTTCAATTCTGTTATATCTGGCACAACAAGTCTGTTATTCACATATAAAATATCATCAGTGCTCACTCTATATTCCGATGAATGTCCGGACTTAACCAATTCAACAGATTTTTGTATATTCAAATCCTTCTTTTGTGCTTCTTTAATTCAAATCAACAGTTCAAGTTCAACACTTATAGCACAAATTCTCATCGGTCTTCTATCTGTTTCAAATAAATATTCAGAAATACAGCAATCTTCTATCAAACTAGACACCTTCATCGTAGTCAAAGACAAAGCACAAATCTTTCTACTCAAGGCATCAGCTGCTGCATTGGACTTCCCTGGATAGTATTTGATTTCACAGTCAAAGTCTTTCAATAAATCCAGCCATCTTCGCTGCCTCATATTCAATCCAGACTGCGAAAACAAATACTTCAAACTCTTGTGATCAGAAAAGATCTCAAATTTCTCACCATAAAGATAATGCCGCCATATCTTTAGTGCGAACACAATTGCTGCCAGTTCAAGATCATGAATTGGATATCGGATTTCATGTGTTTTTAGCTGTCTCGAGGCGTATGCGATCACATGTCCTCGTTGCATCAAAACACACCCCAATCCTTGGTGAGAAGCATCACAATACACCACAAAATCCCCAGTACCTGAAGGAATTGTCAACACTGGTGCGGTAGTTAGTCTCTTCTTCAGTTCAAGAAAACTGTTTTCACAAGCCTCTGACCAAATAAACGGCGTGTTCTTCTGTGTTAACTGTGAGAACTGGGAATTGTATTAAGGATTAATTGTTGAATTAATCGGGTTTTAGTGAATTTTGGTGATCCAGATTTAATTTTGAATGTTTGAGTTGCATTTTCGAGTTGAGAATCGTATTTGGAGCATTTCTGGAAATTTTAAGATTTTCGAAATTTTGGTGAAATCTGGTAAGCTTTGATGACGTCAGCATCGCGTTTTTGTGTAGCGTGGATGACGTAAGCATCGCTGGTGAGAGATCTGGTTGTTGGCGTGTTTTCCTTCGCAGCGTGTTTTTAGCATGAAGTCTGTTTTGTATAGCGTAGCGTGGGATCTGTTTTGCGCTATGGTGTGACAGCTGGTTCTAGCGCACGGCGTCGTTTTGTTTAGCGCTTTTGGGTGAGATCCGTTCGCGTGAGGTCTGTTTCATGTGTTTAGCGTATTGGTGACAGATCTCAGCGTGCGACCAGATTTGATGACATGTGCATTTTCTCCCGTTGCGTTGAATATCAGATTTGGTGACGTAAGCAACCTTCCTCGTGGTGCAATGCGACGTCGTTTTGGGGGTTTTAGTTGTGTTTTAGCGCCTGCGTCGGTTTTGTGAGATATGTTGCGCATTTGAAGCTTTGAAAGCTGTTTCTGTCGGTGGAATAAATTAACAGATCTCTTGCGCTTATAAATAGAAGTGTTGGCTTCTTTATTTCCAACCAGATCCTATACTTAGTCATTTTCCCGATATTCGACCCCTGTGCCTCAAAACCTTTGTCACTGTTCACCGTGAACTTCTCCGGCCATTTCCCGTCGACTCCGGTCACCTTTCTTCGCGCTTGAGGTAGCGTTGGACTCCTCTTGAAGATCTCTTTCATCCTATACTGACCTTGGAAGCTACGGGTTGTCCAGGGAGAGATCGCGAGGAGGCAGAAGCTTATTCCTGTTCGTGTGTTTGTGCGCGCAGGTAGCCTTCGGGTTTTAGCTTTGAGATCTCGTTCCTAGTTGTTAATTTAGCTTCCTGTTAAGATGTTTAAGGATGACAATTAGCTGGTCGAGTTGTAGCTCCCAGCAGTGTGGTTGGAAATTGTTTTGGCCGTGAGTTTCTGTGTGTAGGCTGAGAATTGTGTGTTGTGTATTTTTAGCAGGTTTCGACCAGCTTTCTCAGGCCTTGAATTGTGGTAATTATTGCACAGAATATAAGGTACGGATTCGAGCTTGTAAATGCAGCATAGGCATGGCTTGAATAAGATGATAGTTGCTGGTATGATGGCTGTCGTGTTTGCTGCCTGTTGAGGCTGTTATTTGAGAGATGCCCGTGTGTTTAAATGGTGTATACTTG
>KQ992389.1:31671-46015 GCA_001598015.1 Dorcoceras hygrometricum
TTGTCTTTCCGGTGGTGGCATCGATCTTGATGCACCAGTATTCTGTGAACTTCCAACACCACGTTGAGGGCAGATTCTTGCAAAATGTCCAGGTTGATTACAAATGCGGCAAAGGCCTAACACTCCTCTTTACTGTTCCGTGTTGTGTTTGCCTCCACACTTGGTACAATAATCGCCAGATTTCTGTCCAACTCCCAGTTGTTTGAATTCATTTGAACTGGAGGAGCTGCTGGTACCTGAACGTTTGAATTATTTTCATTTTCCTTTGAAGAAATTTTTCTTTCCACTAATGCTGCTTCCAGCATCAAAACGAGGGGGTGGCGGAATCTGTGGATTCTCTTGTGCTGATTTGGCTGCTGATGGCACAACTTGTGCTCTTCGTTGCCTTAGAAACCTACCTTCTGCTCCTTTTGCGCGATTCAACGCATCGGCAAAAGTATTTGGTCGGCCAGTGTTCACCAACGTAAACACGTCGGGATTCAAGCCATTGATAAACTGGTCAGCTTGCGCTTAGCAAACTGGTAAATTTAGCAACATATTCTTCAATATTCAACTGCCCCTGTCTCAAGTTTGCAAACTCTGCTCCTTTATCCTTTCGATACGAAACGGGGAAGAATCTTTGATAGCAAGCTGTTCTAAATACTGCCCAAGTAATCACAGTACCCTGATTTTCAAGCGCTTTCTTCGTCGCTATCCACCAGCTTTTACCAAGACCATGCAGCTGATGTACTATTAATTTTACCCAACGATCATCGGTATAATCTAGCTCTTGGTTCGCTCTCCTCAATATCCACCGCATTGTTCACAGCTTCCATGAAGGTCGCCGGGGATCCAGACAGCACCATCCGATAAAGGTCAGGTCTCAAGCCCTTCAAGAACTTGTTCCTTTTCTTTCGCTCTTGGTTCGCCACAGCTGGCATGTACACTAGAAGCGCAGAAAACCGCCTCGCATACTCGGCCACACGCATGTCACCCTGCTTCAGGTTATCAAACTCACGCTCTCGGCTGGCAAAATATGACTCTGGAGTGTATTCGCGTAAAAAAGCCTCACAGAAAGCATCCCAAGTGAGCACCGTCCCACTATCTCGAAGCATCCTAGAAGTACTCCTCCACCAGCGCTGCGCATCATCTCGCAGCTGCAGCACTGCCAACTTCAGTCTCTTTTCCGGAGCGTACTCCAAGGTGTCAAATAACTCCTCCATCTGAACAAGCCACGCCTCCGCCCTAGCACCACCCTCAGTACCGGCCAACGTCGGTGGGTTCGTCCGCTGAAATCGGGCTAAGACCAACTCCATTCCACCTATCTACCTAGTGACGTCCTCAACCTGAGCGTCGTCATCACTACCTGCTCTAGACTCCTCCACGGAACGTCTAGTCCTCCTACCTCCTTCTCGTCTCTACGGCATCTAAACAAGCCTAGAGGTAAGATCTCACATCAGATAAAAATAACAAGACAAATAATAGATCACATAAGTCACAGAGGCCAATCAAAATCAAATCAAACTCTGTGCCTAGACTCGAGTGTGATCAAAAGAAATCGAGCTTATCCCAGTTTAAGCTCTGATACCAAAAATGTCAGGCCCCGTGCTAATTTCTAACAATTAACACATAATAAGCGCATAAACACGGAAGCTTAAAATCAGGGCTTAAAAATTTTTTGAAATACAATGGGCCTGAACTTCAAATCATACATTCAAAATATCAATAATTAAAATATGAGTTGACTTAAACTCAAAAACAACAGGTAACAACATAATATCATCAAAAACAGATCCCCAATACATGATACCACGGGCATCCCCCGACTCAATACATATCATATATATATAGACTGGGACTCAGGGACGCGGGGATCGACCAGCTGAACTTCCACTCTGTCCAGCTTGGTTACCTGAAGTTCCTGCAAATGGGTAACACAGACCCAAACAAAACAAAAGCAGGAAACAAGTACGAGATCAAGCCTCAGTACGAAGAGCTATCAAGCAGTAAAACATGCAACATGCTATATATCAATGCTATGAATGCATGAGGGCTGCCAAGGAAATCAGTCAATTAGGCCAGTGTATCAACCGGCAAATCAAATTAAATCGCCTCTATACCACGGTGTATCAACCGGGAAATCATCGGTCCGTGATCATCGAGACCCGTCGGTCGTCACAGCCCAGTGGTAGCCGCTCAAATCTGGCAACACCACTCCGATGATAGCGTTGGGCTGGTGCACAACACATCTGTTGGCCAGCTCCAACGTGGCTCGGGTCGTCAATCAAATCTGTCAAAGCCCAATATGTATGCATGTATGCCAATCAATATCATTTCTCAATGCATACAATTTATGACACATGAAACAGGAACATAATTCAATCAATTCAAGTCAATTCAATATTCCAGATTTCAAGTAAATCACATAACAGGCATCTCACGAATTCATAGCCTGAAATATAAACACGTTCATGCGCTAACTGCTAAGGGCTGCTCAAATTCGTACCTTAATTTCACAATTTCTACCTCACAGATTTCACAGCAGGGCACGGCAACACACTGCCAAGCAAAACAGATTTCCTCTTTGCTTTGAAACTCACGGCAGAAGGTCTCCTGGACGCTGAAATCTGTTTCAACCTCACGAAAATTAGCTCAACTCAACACAAATCTGAACCTGCGTTCTCTAATACCTACGGCCAGAACACTACGCAAGTTCCATTCAGCTATGCAGGTACTAACAGCAAGAGAAAGGTTCTAAATATCGAAGAATGCTCACCAGAAACTCAAAAGAGTTGAAGACAGAAATCTGCTACACGAGAACACGCACGCCGAAGCTTTCAGAACATCTCCACTCGCCGTTCCTGGCTTCCTAATTCTTATCAAAAGGAAGAGAAAGCTTTAGGGAGTCCAGAGCCACCAATATCGTCAAAAACAGAGGCTGGATGCGATGGGAATCGGTGATTTGAAGTTACGGTGAATAGTAGCTATTCGAGGGTTCGAAGACGAGGATAAGAAATATCGGGTCTCAAAGTGCTCTAAGTGTATCTCAACACTTAGATTTATATTCTCTACTCAAATAGCTACAGAACAACTCAAACACCGACAAAAACAGATTCCTCCAACTTAAATTATCACAAAACAGATTCCTCGAATCTGCGCCAAGTCCTACTAGATTTCACGCTGCACACAAATTCTCGCGCGATAACAAAACGGCAACGTACGGGTAAAACAGATTTCTCACTCACGCTACGGACCCAAAACGACACCGTTTCAAGCCTAATACACAACACGCTAAAACAGATCCCACACCAGGTCTCTCACATTAGCGCAACCAGATCCCATGCCAACGTGGCATTTCCAGACTTCATGAAACGATGGCGTATTGACCAAAACACGCGGCGAAGGGAAATCATCATGCGATCAGATCCCTCAAGCATCAGGCTCACGTCATCAACGCAACACAAACGCACGATGCTGACGTCATCAGATCCGATACCAGATTTCACCAAAAACAGATCTCAGCCCGAAAATTCCAAAATTTGCAGAATTGCTCTAAATGCGATTTCCGACCCGAAAATGCAACCCAATCATCCAAAATGAAATATGAATCACCAGAAATCACTAAAACTAGCTTAATTCAACAATTAATCCTTAATCACATAATCAGGTCTCACACGTACCAACTAACCCAAACGACGTCGCAACATACCAACGGCTGATTCCAATCTCTACTGAAAGAACTCATCAGCTGGTCACACTAAAATACTTCATCGACTGGTCCCGCTATTAATTTGAACGGTGTCGTATTACGGTTCCTGTTTCATAAGTCAAAACGACGTCGCGTTGCTCCCATGACTGGTCAAACCAGTAGATACACAAACCATCGACTGGTTTCAAACCCAAAAGCTGGACAACCAGACGCTGCATCAAAACGCTACGTTCTAACTACTTCAAACGACGTCGCATAACTGATGTCATCAAATCCAGTCGCTAACTCTCTTGCAAAACCAGCTGCAAGCTACAGTAAAGTTGACTGGCGTTGACGTCTGGATTCCGCTACAATAGCGCTACTACTGGTCTTTGTGATACGACAACGTATTGCACTTATATTATCAACGACTGGTAAGATTCTACCAGCTTTCTCCAAAACCACCACGTTTCATTATCTGGTCGCGATAACTTACGCAACGCACCAGTCTTCACCAAAACGTCAGCGTTTTACTTCCAATTGCTACGAAACCAACACAACCTTCAAATCTCAACCAGATTCCACCATTCGACTGGTTCTTCGACCCAGCAACTGGTCATCCAGTCGCAAGCCAAATCTTCATAATTCAACTATTGATTTTTCCCGCTACGACTGGCTTCCTCGTTGCGGCTGGTTTCTTCCTCAAACAAAAATAACCCGTCGTCTGGAACTCTAACTTTATTAAGACTCGATATAATAATCTCGGGAATTACAACCTCCACCTCTGAAAGTTGGGGCTTACTAGTCATTACTAAAGACGACAGACTTATCAAAAATCCTTCTCCACCTTTCCTCAAACAGCGTTGAGCCTTAAGAGCTGTTATAATGCGTGGAATCCTACAAGTTTGATTGGCTTCAAACGTAAACGGGTCTCCTCTGGGTGGGTTAACCACTACTGTTCTGAACTTAAAATCAATTTCTACTCCATACCTGGTTAACCAGTCCATTCCCAATATCAAATCGAACTCAGGAATTGGTAGCACTATCAAATCTGCAGTAATCAAATGCCCTTGAAGCCTAAGTTCTAAATCTCAAAACAAGTCATGAGACACCAACTCTTCACCTGAAGGTATTGTTACACAAAATTCTACAGTTACTTGATCAGGTCTGATGGGTAACTTCTTAGCAAACTTGGCTGCTATAAAAGAATGAGTAGCTCCTGAATCTATCAATGCTATAGAGGGCGAACCAGAAATCAAGATCTTACCCGTAACCACTGTCGAATCTGGATTGGCCTACTCATCTGTCATTACATAAGCCCTACTGGTCACCAGCTGCTTCATCTTTGGGCAATTCTTCATAATAAGCCCTGGCAATCCACATTTATAGCAGACATTATGTCCAAGTCTGCACTGACCAGGGTGAGTCCTCTGACACTTAGGACACACGGGTCTAATGTTGCTAACAGGAACTGCGTTAAGGGGTTGGATGGGTAGAGGTTTCTGCTCTTGAGGCTTCTGCTGATTCTTATTCTGCTTCTTGAATGGCCTCGTATCCTTCTACTGGAAAGGCCTGCCTCTTCTGCTGCCTTTCTTCATCCACGTCCTTCCAATCTCTTTCAATTTGCAGGGATCTATCCACTGGTTCTCTATAAGTCTTGGGCACAGATAGCCTAACATTCATCTTGAACATAGGCTTTAGTCCTTCTACAAAGTGACTTAACTTCTCCTCTGGGTCATTACCTATGAGAGGTACAAAGTAACACCCTCTTTCAAACATCCGCACATACTGTTGCACGGTCGTGCTTCCTTGTTTCAAAGTCAGAAATTCCCTCTTCAACTCAGACCTCTTGTCTGCTGTGAAGTATTGCTCAAAGAACACTTGCTTGAAATCTGCCCAAGTAAGATTTGTCAAATCCACCGATAACTTAGCTCCTTCCCACCAAATCATGGCATCATCTCTCAACATGTAGATAGCGCACCTAGGCCTATCCAAATCTGACATTTGGAGGTACTCAAAAATAACCTTCATCGATTTAATCCAACTCTCAGCAACCAGTGGATTGGTTGTTCCACTAAACTCCTTAGGCTTCTGCCTTCTGAACTTCTATTGAGGATCATTATGGCTTGGTCCTCTACTACTAGAAGATTGGCCATTACCTCTGCCGGTTTGCTCTACCAGCAGTCTTAAGAGTTGAGCGATACTAGCATTACTGTCAGGGTTGGTTTCTTCTAAGGGATTACCCCTTCTACCTCTTCCTCTGCCTGACATCTTATGATCTATAGCCCGTAATCCACCGCAATATAATTATCAGAACATGCAAATTCTAAAAACAATGCTCTGAAACATAAAATCAACTCACAGCTCTGGAGAAACGGTCGATGAAATCTGTTTCAACTGGAAGTGCATGTGTGCTCTACCAGCAGTCTTAAGAGTTGAGCGATACTAGCATTACTGTCAGGGTTGGTTTCTTCTAAGGGATTACCCCTTCTACCTCTTCCTCTGCCTGACATCTTATGATCTATAGCCCGTAATCCACCGCAATATAATTATCAGAACATGCAAATTCTAAAAACAATGCTCTGAAACATAAAATCAACTCACAGCTCTGGAGAAACGGTCGATGAAATCTGTTTCAACTGGAAGTGCATGTGTTTATCTCAGGACCATGCTCTGATACCAAGTTGTGACACCCAAACCCATGGGGTCAACTGAATTGAATTAATTTAATTAATAAAAAGAAAAAGAAGGGCTGAATGGCGATTGTTATAAGCTGTATTCCTTATAACTAAAATTTTCGAAACACAAACACAAGTTTTATGGCGCCAAGTAATAAGTAGCGGAACAAATTTCTCAACAACCGATTTCGTATAATGCAAAATGCGATGTTACAACTTCTGAAATTCTATATGAATTTACTATTGTTGTAATGGATCTAATACAGATTTTTCAAAAGATCAAAAACAACATCAACTACTAAGACACGGAAACGCTAGCCGTCGATAAACACAACACCACAGCCAATTCAGTTTCCACCTCCCGCTTGCCCCAGATCTGTCTCACCTGCACCATTTAAAAGCTAATGAGCCTAGGGGCTCAGCAATTAAAATCTGAGAATAACAAAATCACATAATGCAGGCAGACTTCTTACTTTAACATAACTTAGTTTAAAGGAATACATTTAAACATAAACTTTCTTTCATAAACTCAGATGTGGGGATAATAGCCCAGATCCCTTCATTAATTTCTTGTGATTTATGGCTTAGAAGCTCTCCATACGGTTGTGCACTTGATCAAATGACTTCTGAATTCAGTCTTAGCATATAGCTCATTGTGAAAGGGCAATCGACACTCTCGACGACTGCTCACCCTTCCTTTATGAAAGGGCAACTGACATCTGGACAGCTGCTCACCCTTTCTTTGTGACCGTCTGTTATCTATGCCATAAATCCTTTAAAACTAAACTTTTCTTCTTTTAAACTCATATCTGGTTGAAATCAGCTTTGAAAATTATCGGGTTTCACTTTATATCAAAACACACTTCTATTTAAAATTCTACTGAGCATCAGATTTGACTATTGGGAACTCATCGCTGAAATGAAACAGATCTGTCTAACAAAATGATATTCGGGAATTAAAAACAGATCTCTATCATAAAACATATTTGTCTATCGGGATGGTATCGCTAACGTTGAAACAGATATGACAAAAGAAACAGCGCCGTTAGCGTGAAACAAAGTCTGACTAGGGAAATACGTCGCTAATCATTGAAAATGAAACAGATCTGTCTAACAAAATGATATTCGGGAATTAAAAATAGATCTCTATCATAAAACAGATTTGTCTATCGGGATGGTATCGCTAAAGTTGAAACAGATATGACAAAAGAAACAGCGCCGTTAGCGTGAAACAAAGTCTGACTAGGGAAATACGTCGCTAATCATTGAAATAGATTTGACTATGAAACAATAATGCTAGCGGGAAAACAAATTTATGGATCTGTGTTTTGAATTACACAAAATCTGTTATTATGTTTCTAATATCTCTACAAAGTGTGCAGATGTTTACAAGGAAAGAAATCTGATGTTAACAAAAGGTGAAGAGAACTGTTGAAAGGAGAAATCGTGAACGCGACATAAGAGAAGTCGTGATCGTGAAATAGAAGTAAACAGTATGAATCTGATGAAGTTGACAAGAAGAAATCTGCTGTTGAGGTTGCTGTCGAAGAAGTCTGACGAGAAGAGAAGAACGAATATGATGGAGAAGTTTTATTAAGAGAATCTGAGAAGGAGTCTATCATCAGATATGCTTACGTGGTCAGACTTGCTTACGTGGAATCCAGCGTGGTCAGAGTTGCTTACGTGGAATCCAGCGTGGTCAGATATGCTTACGTGTAAAGTTCTAATGAGAAAAGAAGGCGACGTAAAGTGAAATGAAGAGTATGTTGATAACAGGAGAAAATTAGAAGAAGTCTGATGAAGGACCTGATAAAGTGAAGAACCTGATAACAGGTGAAGTCTGGAACTCTTGATGTTGAAGACTGGAGAAGTCCGACTCGAAGTGAACAGGAGAAATCTGGAAGATGCAATATAAAGAGAATCGTTAGAGGAAGAACGACGTCGCTCTGTAAGAGATCTAATGAAGAGGTAGAGCGACGTCGTTTTGTGAACAGGAGAAGTCTGATTCAGCAGTTGAGAAGAAGCGAAATCAGCAGTTAAGGAGAAGCGCAATCAACTGTTGCGCTAAGAGATGATATCAGATGTCAACATCGGTCAAAGGTTGTGTGAAGATAGAGCGACATCGTTTTGATTAAGTGCACGACGTCGTTTGATGTTACGTGAAGCAATTGAGTTGAGGAATCTGTTATCAGACGTGAGCAAACAGTTGTTGAATCAGACGTATAAGGAATCTGACGAGTTGAAAAGTCGAGCAGAAGCTGTTAACAGGAGATGAAGAAGTGAACGAACAATGTTGTGAACAAATCTGACGACAGCTGGCATCGGTAATATGAATCTAATGAGAACGAACAGCTGAGCGAAAAACAACAGCTGGGCGAGCAGCTGATGAACAATGCAATAACGAATCTGACAACAGCTGAACAAGCAATGGGATAAATTAGTTGCTGTTGGCAGTAGTGTTAAGGAAAACACTCAGCTATTGCATAGATACAGGAGACGACAAAAAGCCTGCAAAAGAAAGGACACAAGGACAACTCACTGTAGGTACTTTACCGAACACATTTCAACAGAAGAAAACTTGTGTCTAACGGGAAGATATTTGAACAGAGGCTTTATATACAAACAAAGATGAAGAAGATCGAGAGATTCACAGTGCACAAATTGAGAGGAAAGAAAAACAGAGAGACGGAGCTGTCAACTATTATTCAACTAGAGGAGCGCTTATTGCACAGTTGACTGCTGAGTCTTAATTAGCTTTGTAGAAGCATTTTCCCAGTGTGTGAGATTTATTCTTTCGAGAATTGAGCATTCACTGTAAAATCTCACACACAGAGATTCACTCACAAAAACACGAGAGATGTGCGAAATTGTATAGTGAGTGAATCAAAACACAATACAAAAATCAGATCCCGTCCAAGCACGAGAACGTTTAACTATGTGTTTGTAGCCTTTCTCACAGAGGCGTAAAACAAGTGATTGACACAGCCGAGGGCTGGTGTAGAGTCTAGGAGTTCTAGCAGCTGCTGGCTGTTGGATCGGGTCTGTACACGATGTGTAGATCAATTCTTCTAGTGGAAACTTCCGAGGCGGAAGAAGGGGAGACATAGGATATTTATATCCGAACTTCCATAAACAAACATTGAGTAATCTTTTTACGATTTACAGTTCCGCATACATATTTTATTAGCATTCGCATAACACATCTGTTGGCACACACACACGCACAAATCTGTTTGGAACAAACAGATGTCATGCATACTTTAACTGTCACAATTGTACAGCAAACATATTTCATGCACTGTTAGTCACGCATCATACATATGCTTTAATAGAAATCTGTTTGCGGTAGTTTTAAAATTTAGGATTCAGTTCTGGTGTTTTCCGCATGTTTTTATTACATATCAAATCTGTCTCCGGTGCTTTGTTTTATGTTCAAGAACCCGAGGTAATTGCGCCTTATTTCTATTTAGGATCAGATCTCATGCCCCTCCCTTGCGTTGTTTATTTTATTGCATCGAGAGATCTGATCCTTCGGTCCTAACACAAATGTCACCATAGGAATAGTGTTTTGGGTGTAAAAACAGATGTAACATCGGTCAACTCAGATGTCAACACAATTGGATTGGTCAACTCAGATGTCAACGCAATTGGATTGGTCAACTCAGATGTCAACGCAAAGGTGAAATTGTCGACAATATAGAAACTGACAAATTTCAGATGTTAACATGAAATCTGGTTGTTAACATATGACACAGAAATCTGGCTATATAAATAGTGTTGTGACATCCGAACGACTTCCACGATACCAGTGCTACTTATCAAACCAGATCTATTCTCCGATTTAACCAGCATCACCGATTACTAGAAATCAAGTCTAGACGTCACCGAACACCAGGAAGAAGAACTTTCTTGAACATAAAATGACTCAAATCTGAACTGCTCAGTACTTAAAAACATCCCTATCTTCATTAAAACATTCCGAAAATCTTTAAAACAGGAACATAACTTTGAACCCGATCTTTTCTTTTCTTAAACGTCCTTGAACATACGTAAACATGAACTTAACTTTGTCTTTAACATAAACAGGCAAGAAACACATACTGAAAAATGATATATGCTTTAAAATGGTGTAGAAAGAATCAGATTTTACTTGCCTTAAACTGAGAAACACAAAGACAGTTGATTCCTGCAGAAATCCTCCCTCAAGCCGCCACAACGAGCTCCTTTGAAATATTTGAGAGAACAAGAAAGAGTTTTCTTCAACAAGTGGAAAATGAACTTTACTTTCCTTTCGAAACCAACATTATAAGGGAGGAGGATTAGTGGCAGGTGATGTGTTATGATTAAGCATGACACACCATACCTATATTTGTGAAATTTAGTAAAATTTACCTCTCGGTATTTTAATCTTGCAAATTTGCCAAAATGGTTTTAAAAAGAACAGTTTGCTCATTAAAACATTTTCGAAATAACTAAGAAATCTTCTCGTATCTTGCGCTTGAGGTGAGATCTACCTGGAATCTGCTCACGTCGTGTCTCAATGCTGAAACTTAAGAAATCAGCTTTGAAATAAATAAAACATCTCATGCTAAAATCTGGAATATCAATTTAACCCTTAAAATAGAAAAGGTTCATTTATGTGGTCCTATGGATTTTGGGGCGTTACACTCTAAGTGCTGGTTATTGAACTAATAGCTAGTAAATGAAGATACTTAGAGGATAAATCGATCCCAACATCTGGTGACTATCTGCGAAAATTACAAGCTCTCACTCAATTTTCTCTCGGTCAAATTCACATTCTGGGAATTTTACGAAGCTATCTATCATTTTCAATATCCCAGTTCTCAAAATCTCGAAGAGCACGTTCAGTTCTTATCAGACATAATCTTCGAAATTCACTTCTGGTTTATATTTGTAAACAAGTTTCATTGTAAAAGAAACCAGAATATTACAGAACTCTGTTAGTATCATATTCATTGTAAAATCAGTTCAGAGTCTGTAACGAACGTTCTTCTTGAAGAAGTTCAAAAAATCATTGAATTGTATTCAGCAGTGGTATCTGTGTAGATTGTGATTGCTAGGAGTTCACTGTGGGCGAGGCTCTAGTGATCGGGTGTTTACAGAAGCTGTACTCATCAAATATTCTAGTGGAACCTTCCTGAAAAGGAAGAAGAGGAGACGTAGGATTTCAGATCCGAACTTCGAGAAAAGAATTCTTGACCCTATCTTTTATTTACTTGCATCGCATTTTATTATTAACTGTTCACTGTTTATTCGGTTTCTTTTCGCACATTATTTGTTAACCGAGAATATAGATTTGGACCGAGAGCCTCAGATCTGGTCACTCAGATCTGAGTTAAGCACACACTTTTAAAATCAGTTTTAAAGGTTTCAAAAATAAAATTCAAAGGAGTTCATTCAAACCCCCCCTTCGAACTCGTGGGCTTGTTTTAAACTCTATTTTCGATTCCATTGATCCTATCAATTGTTATCAGAGCCTGAGACTCTCAGTTATTGAACAGTTTGATCTTTGCGCTTACATACTTAAAAAATGTCTACTTCTCACAATAAAATTCCTATGTTTTTTAAGGATGAGTACGATGATTGGAAGATAAGGATGCAGGCCCATCTAGCCGCTCAAGACGGTGACATGTGATTCGTCAAAGCAGATGGAGCCATGAAGATTATGAAGGAAAATACGGCGATGGCCATTACTGCTGGTGCTCCACAGTGGATATAGAAGACTAGAATGGAGTATACACTAGAGGATAAGAAGAAGACGAATCTGGATAATGTAGCAAATGATATTTTATATAAGACGCTGGACAAGAAAATGTTCAGCAAAATCAAGACCTGCGCTACTGCCAAAGAAATCTGCGAGAAGTTGACGCAAATCTGTGAAGACAACGATGAGACCAAAGAGAACAAGCTGACAGTTACCCAGCAGAATATGAGTCCATAAAGATGAGAGGAGGCGAGACCATGGCAGAATTTGACGAGAGATTCTGTGATGTTGTGATCGAGATGACTAGCCTTGGAAAAGAATACTCCAACAGAGAACTGGCCCTCAAGGTGATGAGAGCGCTACCAAGGGAGTGGGATGTAAAGACGATGCCCATGAGAGAGCCCAATGATCTGAACAAGCTGGAACTTCACGATCTATTCGCAAATCTGAAAGCCTGCGAGTTTGAGCTGGAGACCAGATTGAGGCTCCATCAAAATCAAGGCTCTTGCTGCTACTACTTTAGAACAAAGTTCTCCAAGCACAAGCAAGTCAGCCGAACAGATCAACAATGATGTCATGTCCCTCTTCGTCAAGAAGTTTGGGAAATTCATGAGAAGAACTCACAACCCTTCTTTTAATTATAACAATGCTCATAAATCTGACAAGATTACTACTGATCTAAATTGTTATAACTGTGGCAGACCTGGGCATTTCGCAGTAGATTACAACAGGCCCAAGAAAGATGACAAGAGGTCCACAGAGCAATCCAAAGATAAATCCACAGAAAGAAGGAGAATCAGATCTGAGAAGAGGCATCACAAGAAGAATGACCAAAAGGTTCTTGTTGCTGAGGAGAGCAACAAAAACTGGGCGTACTCAGATTTTGATTCAACATCAATCAATTCATCCAGTAAAAGTGAGGAAGAAGAAGTTCACTGTTTGATGGACAACCAGACAACTGATTATGAGGTATTTGACTTCTCTAATAGTGAATTTACACGAGCGGACCTCATCAATGAACTTAATGAAATGGTCCAAGATTACAGAAAGCTATCTCAGACATTCGAGGAGATTAAAGCTGAAAACGGATGTTTGAAAAATAGTTCAGTGGAACCAAGCACTGCTCAACTTCCGAAACTGACAGTTTACAAACTGAGTTGAGTAAGCTGAAAATCGAGAATGATTATTTGAGATTAAAGTCTTGTGATCTCTCATCTGAAAATGAGAGATAAGTCAAGTGATGAGCTCATGGACTAAGTCTTCTGTTTCCTTAGGCAAGCTGCATGAGACCCAGAAGCCTTTGAATGACAAATCTGGCTTAGGTTTCAGTTTTGGTGAAAGCAGCTCTGAGTGAACATGTACTCAGTCAGATCTGGCTGGTGACAAGTTCAAGAAAATGAATTTTGCCAAAGCCAGTGTGATACACGATGCATATGAGCCGGTCAAGTATGATGACCAGACCACGGGACAGCTGAACAAAGGAAAAAGTGGTATTGGATATATTAAGCCTGAGAACAGCAAGCCCAGCTGGCAAACAAACAGACTTGAGAAGGATAAAGAAAAAGCTGGACCTAAGTCGTCTGTTCCGAACCAGCAAAGGCGAGGTTCTGTTAGAGTAGATGCCCAACTAGCCAACTTGTGGCGTGTGGGTTTATAGACTCTTGTATGAAACAGTCTTTATATATGATATTCACATTCTTTTATATGGCGTTCTTTACTTTCATTATGTGTGTAATGATTTACAATTGTGTTGAGTAAAGACCTAGAATGCACTAAAGCGTATGTTAGATGTGATAGTGGGTATGACGACTATCATGGAACACATCTAATAGTCGTTGTGTATTCTGAACATGTTCCTAGTCGATTGGGCCGTCAAAATGAGGATAAGACCGCCCGAGTTCGAGACTAGTATCTGCGATGCGAAGTACCATGTTTCATTGGTAGGGAGCATTGTGATGTTCTGAGCATGCAGATAGATAGTGACCTGGTGATCTATCGAACTACCCTCCTTCGGACTTTCCAAGTGGTTATCATTTGTCGAGTGGATAAGTCCGAGGTCTTGGTTGTACTGGTTAGTCCTCACGACTCGAAACGTCATTGAGACTCTACATGATAGGCGTCTAACTTTGACCCGTTTGCCGACTCACTTGGGGTCACCAGGCGTCGGGATTGGGTGAGACCCCGATGCATGTAGGAGTCGATGCATCGTTGTCAAGGATTCACCGCTCGCAGACATGCGTGGATATCCTATGCTATCTGAGGGGATAATAGTGT